>ML291631.1:950-41766 GCA_005239495.1 Nicotiana undulata
TTTTTGGACATATAGTCCTTTAAGGTGAGCTTTGACCTTAGAAATTGGGCCGGAGCGGGAGCTGTGTGAAGATGGATCCAAAATGGAAATCCGTCGACTCTGTCAGCTCCGTTGAGTGATTTCGGGGTTGGGAGCGTGTTCGGAATGTGTTTTTGAGACCAGACGTAGATTTAGGCTTGAATTGGCGAAAGTTAGAATTTCAGCGATTTCGGCTGATAGGTGAGATTTTGATATCAGACTCGGAATGGAATTCCGAAAGCGACAGCAGGTCCGGAATGTCATTTATGACCTGTGTACAAAGTTTGAGGTCATTCGGACGAGTTTAGATGTGGTTCGGCGTCGGAAGTGAATTCTTGAAAATTCCTAAGTTCCTAGGCTTGAATCTATGCATTTTTGGATATTTTGAGGTTAGGGGACGTGTTTTTAAGGCCCGACCAAGTTTGGATAGGGTATTGGGATCAGTTGGTGGTCTTGGGTGAGGTCCCGGGGGGCTTCGAGGTTGTTTCGAATGCTTATCGGGAAGTTTGGAAAATTTCAAAGTGTTGAACTAGACTTGTATCTGGTGTTCCGCACCTGCGATGGAATTTCCGCAGGTGCGAGCACGCAAGCGCGGGACTTATGCCGCAGGTGCGAAGCCCTAGTGGCCTGGTCAGGGATCGCAGGTGCGACCTGGGCTCCGCAGGCGCTGAACCGCAAGCGCGACCTTTCTATCGCAGGAGCGGTCCCAGTGTCCTGGTCAGGGATCGCAGGTGCGATCTGGGCTCCGCAGGTGCGGAACCGCAGGCGCGACCTTTCTATCGCAGAAGCGGTCCCAGGGCTTTAAGTGATTTTCCGCACCTGCGATGATTATTCCGCAGGTGCGGTTAAAAGTACCGCAGGTGCGGAAATCCCTGTTCNTATTGGGTAATTAACCTCTGATTTGAGAGATTTTCATATGGTTAGACTCTTGAGCGAACAAGGTTTCAGAAAATATAAATTTTTCTCGATTCCAAGACGTGGGCCCGAGGGGCATTTTGGTCAAATTTTCTAATTTCGCGTATTAGTTCTGAATTAATTAGTTATTTCGATTTCTTGAATTTATATTTACGTTATCCCATCGAATTGAATAGATTTGGGCCACCCGGAGTTGGATACTCGTGGCAAGAGAGTGATTAGCGATTGATTTGCACAGTTGAGGTAAGTGGCTTGCCCAACTCTGTGTTGGGGAATCTCCCTTAGGCATTTTGACTGGTTTTTCCTATAAAAAACCCGTGTACGTGAGGTGACGAGCGCGTGCACGGGATATTTTCATTGAAGTTCCTTATTTCTTTTTACATAATGCTTTCTTTCCAACTCTATTATTACTGCTATTATTTAAATTGCATAATAACTTAAGATTTATCATGGTAAATTGATTTCTAACTGATTTTCTAATCGTTACTATTCTTTGAAACTGACTTAATGATCTTTCTTCGAGATTTCCAACTTGTTTTTCCTCAAGCCCTTAAAACTACGTTATTTTGGAGATTTACTTTATATTACGTGTAAATACAGGGATTGCGGGCATAGACCTGAGCCTTTCCCTCATTCTGCATTGCATACAGGGATTGCGGGCATAGACCTGAGCCTTTTCCTCATACTGCATTGCATACATAGGGATTGCGGGCAGAGACCTGAGCCTTTCCCTCATATTGCATTGCATTGTACCTTTACTTTCTTACAGAGCTTTATATATATATTGCGTTGATCCGAGCATTTGATTATACCGTTTCTTGCTAGCCTTTACTTATAATTCCTGTCGATTAACACCTGTTTTACTTACTTGTTCTCTATATCTATTATTTTGCAAACCTCAGTAGGGCCTCTACCTGACCTCGTCACTACTTGACTGGGGTTAGGCTTGGCACTTACTAGGTACCGAATGTGGAGTACTCACGCCCTTCTGCGCATGTTTTTCCGCATGTGCAGATCCAGGTCCTAGTACGCGGTATCTCAGCTAGCCAGCAGCAGCGGTATCAGGAGACTCGAGGTATAATCTGCAGCGTCTGCAGATCTTCGAGTCCCCTTCCTATCTTGCAGTTGTAGTACTTGTAGATGAAACTATACGGCCTTTTCTATCCAGTTGTACCCATTGAGCAGTAGAGTAGCTTGTGATGTATTGTGTTATTCCGGGTTCTGGGTAAAGTAACTGTTAATGCCGAGCGGCGTCGTCTTTAGTTTGATTTATTTCACTTACTATTATTTTACCTGCTTTATCTAAATTTCACTTAAGTAATAGGCTTACCTAGTCGTCTAGACTAGGTGCCGTCACGAGACCCAGTCGGAGGGAGAATTGGGTCGTGACATTTATTGTGGTTGTTCCAAAAGTGTTCAACACTTTGTTTTGAAAAATAACACTTTCTTATTGCCAATTCGTTGTCGCCTTAATATCACTTGTAGGGGGTTTTTCCTTAATGGATAGCAATATATTTTTATTGGAGATTTGTGGAGAATGGCTTATAGACTCTTTTTCAAAAGGCTGGAATGAAGGAAAATCATGGATATCAGTGGTATTAATCATATTCTCCAATCGGGTCTCCAAATCTATTCAAATGATGCATGTGGTATTAATCATATTCTCCAATCGGGTCTCCAAAATAATCTTGACAATTACAGTCAATATCTCACAGGCATTGTGCCATCAAGGGGTCTTTGAACCACCGTGCTCCTTTTCCCTCTTTATTGAATTTTTTATCCAATCATATTTTGACATGATAGTCTCGATATTCCAGAAAGATGTTTTTTCATGGTCTGTATCTTTAGGTTGAAACTTGGAAGGAAAAAAGTAGTTTCATTAGGCTTTTTCCGACGTGAATGGTCAAAGCTTATGGAAACAGTTTAATCATTTCTTTTGGTGAAAGTTGGCTCGGTAGACTGGAGAGTTTAATCTCGTTCCCTTAGCTTTTAATAATTTATGATCCAAGAATCAGGAAGTATTTTTTCAGGTTCATCTCTGAAAATTTCTCTAGGTATTTGGATGCACATGGTAATTTCTTTAGTAGCATCAACATTGAAGAGTATGGCATTTTGTCCTCTGGAAAGAAAGAGATACATTGCATGATTTTGGACCCGACACATTATTTGATGATAAAGAGTTACTTGAATATTATCTCTAGCTAGTGGGTTTGGATTTGGATTTTTAATGCATCGGTTAAGTATGGATCATAGAAGCACATGTTGATGTTTGCAAAAATGGTTAGGAAGACTGTCCAAACATTTAAGTTAACTCCAGCAATACCCAGATTTTCAGGTTGGTACTCATACTACCTTGTATCAAGAAGAGAAAGGCGAGCAACTAGAGGTTCACATTTTCTTCCATGATATGTTAAATCTATTCGGAAAGCACCTAAATGGATATGGATAAGATCATGATTTCTCCACTGTTGGGAAAATCATCGGGGATCTAAAGAGTTATGAATTACTCCTCTTTAGTTGTTAGAATGTGATGCTGATCAAGTTTTGAGACAACAACACATTCCTTTACCCCATTTGTTCTGTGTTGGACTAAGGAACGATTTTGGGATCATGGGGAAAATAATGTTTTGGCAAAAGCTGAGAAAAGGATTATGAGGGGTAATTTGATGGAGGACACTTTTTGTTCATCGGGTAGGATATATACTTTATATAGGTAATCATACTTTTTGGACACGGTTTTATAAAGAATATGGGGGGATATTCATTTTTGCAAGAGAACAGGACAACTGAAATGACTCAAAAATATTTAATAAATTGTTCCTCCATCCGAAGGGATGTTCTGGCTCTGATACCATAGTATAATGATGATTAAAAACCTTAGATTGGTATTAGGAACAATAAAATAAAAAAATGATCAGGAACGAACAAAAGTAGAATATTTTAGGCAAATATAATGCCATGAAAGTCCATGTAATAAGTTTTTCTAAATAATTGACCAACATAAACGCATTACTCTGTTGGGCTAGTGATCCAGCTTCTAGGAACTAAGACACCTTTGAAATAATAGCAAATTTTGCGGAAGCTGGGTGTGAGTTTTAACAAGTGTACTATTTGACTGAGCGTATATAATGTATCGATTATCAATAAACCAGGATCAACTATGTGAAAGAACCATGTTTCATGTTCTAGTGTATTGTGCTACTTAACCGGTGTGTAGGAGTGTCGTACAACTGACAAATGAACGTAGTTCGTAGCAGAATCAAGTCTAGTGCTGATCAAACGTGGAATATTAAATTACGTGCACAAGTTGTATTTCTCAAGCAGTTTTGTCCATACTTTACGAGGAATGCATTAATTGAAAAGAGTCCGTCGTAAAAAGGAATCTTGTAAATAGAGGAATACTTTCTTGGAAAGAGAAGGTTGAAGAGCTGAGAATAAATAAGGGAACCAAATCATAATAAGAGATGTTTTCCTTATCCGAAATATTCTAAGAAGCACTAATTTAAGAAGATTTTCGACCAACATTGTAACTATAAAAGGAGAATTATCTTTCCGCAGATAGGGTTAACATGGTTAAGAGAAATCACATCAAACCACTCCTAGAAATAGTAATCAAGGCAATAAGATACTCTTGAAGGCTCAGGCTACTCAACTGAAGAACATATTCCTCAAGAAGAAGAAGAAATTATTGAAGTTATTTAGTTGTGAGGTTGTGTCAAGTGTTCCAAATTGTAATCTATTTGCTTTTGAGAAGTGTAATGGTAGGTTTGTAGAAAATTTGAGTTTTTGATAACTTCGTGGCTAGAGTTAGTTTGGGAATGGGTAGCTACAAATGATTTGATTGTATGTGTTAGGGTACTAGAGTTACGCCCCTTGGTAATAAAGTTATAACTTAAAAATGCTCTTGGAAGTGTAGTGAAGTTTTGAGGAAGTCCTACTGGGGTAGGACGTGGTTTTTATTTCCTTGAGTAAGGAGATTTTTCATGTAAAACTCTATGTGTCATTTAAATTTTGCAATTGTTTGTTTTGTGCCTGTCTGCCTAGTTTAATGAATCAAGTTCTTTGAAACCACAAAAATTAGGTAAGACATAATTCAATCCCCTTTCTTGTGACTGGTACAACTCTAAAATAATAATTGGTATTACAGCATATTCTCTCATAAGAGGCTGATACCTTGAAAGAATCTACAAAAGTAACATTTAATGGAAAATATTATGGATGGTGGAAGGAGAGGATGTATGATTTTTTGGAAGGAGATGACCTGGACATTTAGGACATTGTTGAAAAAAGACCAAAGATCCTTATGCCGGTTGAAGACAAAAGTAACATTGTTGGACCAAAGATGTCAAACGAGTTCAAAAGAGTGCTAAAGCAATAAGATTTTTATTTGTGGCATTGGTACGGAAAGGATCTTAGAATAGAGAGATGCAAAATCCATTTGGGATGCCTTGCTGTGTGCATATGAGGGTTCTTCTCAAGTGAAGCAATCAAACATTGATATGCTAACTAGGAAATATTAATTGTTTGAGATTATAGTGGGAAAACCCATTCTGGAGATGCGTACAATTCTTAAATCAATTGCAAATGAGTTGTATCTCTTGGGGAAGTTATCCCTCAAAAAATAAATGTGATAAAGATACTAAGCATACTGCCTCCCGCATGGGATAGGAAGGTCAATGCGATCACTGAATCAAGAAACATAATAGAATGAGTCTTGATGATCTTATTGGTATTCTTGAAACATATGAGTTGAAGATTAATCAATATCTAACAAATCAACAATTTGCTGAACCACGAAAGCCCAAGAACCGGGTTTGTAAGTCCACTCAGAAGTAAGACATTGAAGAAGATGATATAGCACTGGTTACTAGGCATTTCTAGCGAGCTACAAGGAAAGGGGGATTCTTGAAAAAAGGTAGTTCATCCAAGCCTAAGGCCATAGAGAAAAATAATACTGATGGATACTACGAGTTTGGAAAGAAAGATCACTTTATCAAGGATTGCCTTCTATAAGAAACTGAGTGGAGGAGGAACAATCGTGAGAAGGCAAAATAGTAGATAAAATGGCTATAATTAACTCAGACCAAAAGAATATATCATATGCTGAGACAAACAAGAATGATAAACCTGGTCTTTCACTTATAGGTGTAAGACTTCCAGGTTAGACTAAAAAGAATATGATTCATCCATTTTCTCAAAGGAAGGGACCCAAGCTAGTTTGGGTTTCTAAAACTAAACCTTGAATGTGTCACGATCCAAACTGAAGGGGCGCGACGGGCACCCGGTACGACTCAAGCTGAGTACCAACATAACATATCCTTCTTATCATACTATCATGGGCCAATGAACCGGAAAGTCGTCATGAGATAACAATAATAAACACAAGGTAATACTCGATATTGGACGACCCAACATGGTATATAAACTTATACATGTGACATGCATGCCTTTACGACCGACATGATCATTTGCAAACTCAAAACATAGGCCGACAAGGCCATACAAGTATCCATATACATGACATATGTCTACAAGCCTGTAAGAGTACATAAACGTTATAAGTATCTAGACAGGGCCCCGCCATACCGATCAATACATTTTAAAAGCATATTAACCAAATAGGCAACTCCAAAGCTAGTGGAGTGCACCAACACCTTTCGCTGAGCTGATAGCCTACTAGGAGGACTGTCAACCTGTTGTTGATACCCAATTTTTCCTAAAATTATTTTTTTTAATTTGCATATATACCTTCAAAATCGGGTTTTCATAACAATTGGTATTTTTTTATAATTTTCCCATATTTTTAATAATTTGTTTTAATTTATCCAGTATTTTTATTTCTAATAATTAATTATAAATTGCATTACAAATGATTTTAGAAACATTTCTTGACTTAATGTATTATTTTTGGGTCCTATTAAGATCAAATTATTTCACAATTAGCCAAATTGGCACTCTTTGGCTATAATTGCAATAACTTAGCAATTATAGCCTAATCATATGTTTTATGTTATCTTTTACCCAGTAATTAGTCATTTATATTTTTTAAATACTAATTAATCATTCTATTTAATTTATTAAGCATCAATTTCATTTTTATAATTATCAGCTATTTTTATAAATTATTTTAATTAATTTTAACTAGGTATTTAATAGCTGGCCAGTTTTATTTAAATTCTAGCCTAATTAAACCCGGACCCCTGACCCAATTAATTAACTCAATACCCAGCCCAGTCTTTACTACTACCCGGCCCAAACCTAGATCCCATCCTAACCGTTGATCAAAATTGATCAACGGTCTGGATTTAACATTCCTTAATAAACCTACACGACTACCCCCCACCCCCCCGATCTCTCATTCACCCATTCTCATTCACTCAGCTGTCTCTCTCTAGATGCTCCATCTACTAAGCCATGTCATCCGTTCTCCGACCACCTCTTTGCCGAAATCCATGGAGGTCTCACCTCCTACCAGCCTTATGGCTCCCCCTCTTTTGAACGTGTGTCATTGTTTGAGGCTCTCAAGTGAACCAGAGGCGGTTCAACTCACCTCTTCGATCTCATGCCATTTTTTCGGCCATCTAGGGCCGTTCGAGTAAGATATTTACACCCTCCGGTTAAAACCGGTAAGACTTTGAGTTTTCTTTTTCCTCTTTGGGTTTTCTCTGGAAACCCTAACTTTAAACCTTCCGATCTTTCTAGATCTGTAACGGATCTATGTGTATTTTGAGGTTTTTACTTGTTTTCTTCAAAGATCTTTTGTTTCCTAACATCCTCGAACTAGGGTTTCTTAACCCCTTTCAAAAATGGTTCTTCTTCTAATTTTTTATGTTATTCTGTGATTCTCACTATGTTTTGACAATCTAACGATTTACTTATGCTTTTTCTTGTTTATTATGCTAAAAGCCCTAATTTTGAGACTGTCTCCGATAATAGGCCCGATTAATCTATATGTGTACGTGTTTCTCATGAACATTCTGTGCTTTCATGTATGTTCTACGTGTTCTTGTTATTTCTTGCTCTAATCGTTGTTATGGTTTCTGATTCTCTGTCACTAATGCCTAAATGTCTACTGGTTCCTTCAAATTATTTGCTACGAATCCCTAATTTCGCGATTAGGGTTTCTGATTTTTCTTAATATGTGTTATTCCGGTATCATTTTACTTTCATTGATTTTATACAATACTTTTTACTGATTTTGTCTTTATTCCTTAAAACTGTGATATTTTCCTCCGAGTAATATTGATTGCCTGATTTTGAGTGTTTTCTTACTTGTGTGACATTTGCCTTAACTGATAAATTATTCCCTGTGATTTCGAGGGATCTCTTATTGATTTTCAGAATTATATTCTGCCTTATTTATGTATAAACATGCTATCAATTATTTTTTATACACCTTCCTTAACTGATATATTCTGTATTTAGTCCTAATCGCATGCTCTATTCTTTGCTACTCCTATTTTGATTAAATCAGCTTTTTAGTTGATTCTCTTTCCTTATTTATCACTGTTGTTTCTGTTTGAACTATGACTCCCTAATTAAAAGGAGTACTTGCATTGATTGGATTCTAATTGTGATTATTTCTGTAATTATGCTGCACTTTACTTGTTACCATATCTTCCTGCCTACTTTCAAAAACTATATATACACTACGCTTTCATTAGCATAAGACCCGAACAAATACTATTCCAAAATCTCTCACACACACACATATTCTATCTTGCTTTACTGGCTGGTTATTTGCTATTCTCAGTCGACTGCAAGCCAAGACTGGGTATTATACACTCTAGTTCCTTACTCAAGTTCCTCACTCTCTGCTTATTTCTCTCTTAACTGGTATGTCATCAGTTTAGTTTAAAGCCTCAAAAACAACATGGTTCTTTTTGTATTGCAATTCCTCTTGTTTCTACTATGCTTTTACTTATGGTTCTTTTGTTTACCTTGCAATTAGCATGCCTACTTTCTACTTTACTAGTCTGATTATCCCTTCCCTTTTGGTCTCAGCATGTTGACTGCCCTTTTGCATGTTTCCCTATGACCCTGCCTTACCTCTGATTCTCAGCACACTACAAGCATGCACTATATGTCACTTAGTTACTATGTGATCCTGAACACATGCTATACTCATGAATCCTTTCTCTGAACCTATATGTAACTCTGTTTGTTATATGTTATCCCCCTTTAGCACCCCCCCCCCCTTCAATATGACTCTATTAAGGTCCTAGCATGAACATCCTTGTGACAAAACTAACTCTGTGGTTTCGTTTACCCATTCTCCCCCGAGCCTGGATATACAATTGGTTTTGGAATCCGACCTCAATTCGAGGTCTAAATCCCCAAATTTGGAATTCCTAAGTTCTACCCAAAAGCCCCAATTTTTACCATGAAAACTCTAGATTTTGGTTGAAATCTTGTTAAAAGTTGTTAAGGAATGAAAGGAAAAGGTTAGAGATCACTTACCAATGATTTGGAGAAGTTTGGGTCTTTGGAAAATCGCCTATGGATGTTTAGAGTTTGAGAGAATTGAAAAAGAAGTGAAAAACCCGTCTAAAATCTGAATTAACTGGTTGTAGATCTCGCATTTGCGAATAGGGGTTCGCATTTGCGAACACTTCGGATTCTGGTCGTCATCGCAAAAGCGATGAATTTGTCGCATTTGAGATATCAAGGTCTCGCATTTGCGACCAGAAATCTCGCATTTTCAAGATCTGGGGCTGGCCCAGGACTTCGTAAATGCGAAGCATGATCTCGTAAATGCGAAGCATGATCTCGCAAATGCGAGATCAGAGGCCTGCCACACAAGCTATCAGTTGTGATGAAATTTTTCTAAGTCTAAACACTCTGTAGCCTACCCAAAACTCACCCGAGCCCTCGGGGCTCCAAACCAAACATGCACGCCAGTCTAGAAATAACATACAGACTTGCTCGTGCGATCAAATCATCAAAATAACATCAAAAACTAAAAATTTAACCTCAAAACTCAAGATTTCCTCAAGAACACTCAAATTTCTAACTTTTCAACCGGACGTCCGAATCACGTCAAACAAACTTCGATTCTCATAAAACATTACAGATATGATATAAATATCATAACAAACTTGTTCCAGGCTCCGGAACAAGAATACGGGCTTGATACCAACAATTTCACATATTATTTCATTTCTTTATTTCTTGTAATAACGAGCAAAATAATTTTCTTCAAAAAATATTTTCTAAGGCTAGGGACCTCGGAATTCAATTCCGGGCATACGCTCAAGTCCCATATTTTACTGCAGGCCTCCCGGATCGTCGGAACACAGATCCGAGTCTGTTTACTCAAAATATTGACCAATGTCAACTAAAACTAAATTTTAACTCCTGAAATTACTATTTCTCATATTTTCATATAAAAACTTTCCGGTTTCACGTCCGTTATATATATATTTTTTTTTCTGCCCATTTTATATATATTTTTCTATCAGTTATTCTGCCTAGTTTATTGTGCCAAACGATCCTGAAACTCAGTTTTTATGCCTCCAATGGATTCCTTATGGAATTCTAGTCAAGCTAGGCTTTTGAATCACTCAATTTGACCTTATAATGAAGGAGATATATAGGTTTTACTATTTGCAAA
Organism: Nicotiana undulata; assembly: GCA_005239495.1. NCBI lineage: Eukaryota > Viridiplantae > Streptophyta > Magnoliopsida > Solanales > Solanaceae > Nicotiana > Nicotiana undulata. Next base: position 11,497 of record ML291631.1, read on the forward strand.
TAGTGTAGATTTTTAATACGCACTCAGTGGCAATTTCGTAATTAGCCTAAACAATCTAGCAACCTTAGTAAAATGACCATAAAATTCTCATACGATGTCCAAATTCGATGATTCTTTTTGCTACGGGTCCGTAATTACGATATGGATCTTATACTTCATCCAAAACAGAAATCGGAGCTCATTTGTTCAATATGATATCATTTATGCTTGAAGAAACTATGTCGAAGCATAAGAAAGAACGATCACAACACAACCTTAACCAATTTGAAAGTCACCTGAGCCTTCAGGACTCTAAACCAAACATGCACGCAAGTCTAAAAATATCATACAGACTTGCTCGTGCGATCAAATCATGAAAATAACATGTTAAACTATGAATTAAACCTCAAAACTCATTATTTTTCTCAGAACACTTAAAGTTCACTATTTATCAACCGGATGTCCAAATCATGTCAAATAAATTCCAATTCTCACCAAATTTCGCAGAGAAGGCTTAAATATTATAACAAACCTGTATCGATCTCCAGAACTAAAATACGGGCCCGATACCAACTGTTTCAAATATTAATTCTTTTCTTTATTTCATTAATATTTCAGCAAAATAATTTCTTTTAAAAATTGATTTCTAAGGCTTGGGACCTCGGAATTCAATTTCGGGCATACGCCCAAGTCCCATATTTTACTGCGGACTTCTCGGGATCATCGAAATACAGATCCGAGTCTGTTTACTCAATATGTTGACTCAAGTCAACTAAAACCAAATTTTTAATTCAAAAAATTATTATTCTTATATTTTCACATAAAAGCTTTACGGTTTCACGCCCGGATTGAGCACGCAAATTGAGGAAGTTAAAATTAATCTTTTTATGGCTAATATGCCTATAACAGAGTCTAAATTCATAAAATGACCCCTTGGGTCATCACAACATATTGTGTTTTGAGTTTGCAGCTGATATGGAAGGTAGCCGTTATCCTAGCGGGACCAATCTTCGCTCTAGTTTCCACTCAATACTCATATCCTCCAATTATTTCAAACAAAACTGATCATCGTCCGTTAACCATTCTCATATGACATCTACTCAAGTACCCATAACAATTCTCAAATCCTGATTGGTCCTATCCAGAATATTCTGCCCGCTCTTACAAACAACTTCACTGGTTCGTTCCACCATTCGATCCAGAACTACACATGACCTGGTTCCTGTAAGATCAAGGATATGTAGGCAGCTTAAAAGCCAAAATGCGGCCTATATATTTCAAATCACTCCATTTGGTCAAAATCGACCATCATTTCTTTACCCGACAACTCTTTCATCATTTCCGGGTAAAAAGGGACAGCTGTTGATACCCAATTTTTCTCTCATATTTTAAAATATATATATATATATACTTTCAAAATAGTTCATATGCATCATCACTTGATTTATAGACACATACAAGCATTTTTCATAATTTTCTATAATTTTAAAAGGCTTCCAATAAATTTATTCCTTCATTTTGTTATATAAATACTCATTAATTGCATCAAAAATTATTTTATGATGGCTTTATCATCTAATTCCATCATTTACACCTGGATTAGGTTTTAATTATTTTTAACATATTTGTCATAAAAACATTTGCATTTTTAAGGCTAAAATTACACATTTTGCAATAAAAGCCTATATGTACTTATAATTACTTTAATTATGTCAAAATAATCTTTTTATACTTTCATAATATTAAAAAAGACTATTTTATTTGTTTTATGCACAAATAACATTTTTTACTACTTATTTATCATTTATTTACAAATTATTTATTAATTGAATTGGGTATTTAAATAATAGCCTTTTTCTTAAACTTTTTCGGACCAACCCCAGCCCAACTACTTAAAATCCTAGCCCAAATACCCCAGCCCAAACAAAAATAACCCAACCCTGTAAACCAGGTCGGTGCCCCATCACCATAACCCGCCCGTTCCAACTTTTAATCTCGACCGTTGATCTCTCAAGATCAACGACCCTTATTCACCACTACCTTTTAATTATACCATTGCCCCCCCCCCCCAAAACCCTAACCATTCCCTCTAAACCGCCGTCCTCAGACTCTCTCCTCTCCTCCTCTTCTAAAACCCTAAGCGCTGTCACCCCCTAATCTCTCTTCAATTCCAACCAGATATGGAATCCATTGATGATTTTCTTACCTATATATCCTCTCTCGCTATTGGCTACTCGTTTATTTTCACGACCCAAAATCCTACTCAGATCGTGATGGCGCCCAACACCGGAGTCAGGCAAGCCAACACTAGTTCACTAGCGAAGGTACTTCACTAAATAGGATATTTCAGTACTTGTCAAAATTTAGTTAGGAAATCATTTAAAGAAAATGGTCAAGTGATGCAACTTGATTAAATGAAACTCAAAAGATCGCTTGCCAACATATACAATATAGAAAAATGCTAGGAAAACCAACTATGTGTGCCAAGACATAGTGTCACAAGTCCACAGGCGACTAGTGGAATATACAAAATAGACAACATAAATGTACAATTGTCTGAAGGGGGTAGACAAAAATATCCAAAAATAATAAAAGCTCCACAATGCTGCTGAGGAACCCCAGGAAGAGCAGCTCACCGTGTAGTCAAATCTAGATGGTACCCTCAAGATCGTGCTCCGGTATTGTGATGACCCAAAAGGTCATCTTATGTAAATTTAATTATGATTGTGTTTCGAGGCCCCGAAAGCCTCTGTTAATCTAACCTCGATGTGCGTGCGGGCGCATAGATGGGAAGCCTTTATGTTGAAACTTGATAAGGAGTTGAATTTATGGTAATTAATTCAATAAAGTTGACTTTGGTCAAAACATTTAGTAAACAGACCCGGACCCGTGATCTGGCGGTCACGGAAGGTCCATAGGAATATATGGGGCTTGGGCGTATGCCCGGAATCAAATTATGAGGACCCAAGTCCTAGAAATGAATTTTTAAAGAAAATTGTTTTCTGAAAATAATTAGGGCTTATGAAAATGAACCTCGATGTGAAACCTGTGCTGTCGGGCCCGTATTATGGTTCCGGAGCCCGGAAAAGGTTCAATATGTGTTATTTAAGTTATTTGTGAAATTTGGTAAGAAATGCACTTGATTTGACGGGTTTCAGATCGTAATGGAAAATTTAGAGTTAATGAAGTTTTGAAGATTTTCATAGAATTTGAAATTTGGTTTGGAATGTGATTTTATGTTACCGAGGTCTGAATGAAATTCCGAGACCAGGAATAGTTCGGTTATGTCATTTATGACTTTTTTGCAAAATTTCAAATCATTCCGAGTAGTATTGGCCGGTTCGGCGCATTTAAATGAATTCTAGAATCTTAAGTTCTTAAGCTTGATTCAATTTGGTTTTGGAGTTGAATTCTGAGTTTCGTTGTTGTTTTTCGCATTCTGGAAGTTCGAGCGAGTCCGTATCATGAATACAGACTTGCCGGTGCTTTTGGACGGGGTCCCGAGGCGCTCGGGTGAGTTTTGGACCCCCAGGAGCTAAGTTGGAAAAAACCAGATTTTTGCTGTCTAGTTTCCTTCTCTGCGATCGCAGAAGGTGGGTCGCAATCGCGGAGAAGGAATTTGGCTGGGCAGCTGATTGTTCTTCGCGATCGCGGAAGGCTGGACTCCATGCCTTCGAGATCCTAGCCCCATTCTCGCGATCGCATAGTGCCAAGCCAGGGCCGGCACAGTTACTCTTCGCGATCGCAGAGGTTTGGCCAGTTGGCCTTCATGATCGCAAGACCTCTGCCGCGATCGCAGAGGTCTGGCCAGTTGGCCTTCGCGATCGAAGGGCCCTTATCACGATCGCAGTGAAGGAATCCCTGGGCAGTTTTATTAAATACGGGACTTAGCCTATTTCCTCCATTTTCATCTTCCTCCTCAAGTCTTTAAAGAGCTCTTCAAGGAACCTTCCACCACTATTATTGAGGTAAGTAAATTCCATGGTTTTACTAGTTTCAAACATCAACTCCTAGTTAAATTCCCTACTAAATTATAAAAATTCATGGAATTAGGTAGTAATTTTAGGGCTCTTGAGGATTTTGTGATTTTCCATTTTAGGCCATGAATTCAAGTAGAAATCACACCTTAATGATCCTTAGGCTATGGGTGAGTGATCCCTTCGAGAATTTTTGGAATTTGAACATGCGGGACTGGGGTTGGAATTTTGGAATTCTTCAAGAATAGCGATTTTATTGAATAACTAAGATAACTTCCCACATTGTGCATGCATTGATTTAATTGTACCCCTTTTGGCTAGTTGCGAGTCCTCGGGTGTAGAGTTTGGAGTTTTCGGGCGCAATTGTGGTCCGAGGGGTAGATTCGGCACGAGGTGAGTCTCCTTTCTAACCTTGTAAGAGGGAATTGTCCCCATAGGTGATGTATATGCTATGTGTAAATTGTTTGGGGGCTACGTACGCACCAAGTGACGAGAGTCCGTACGTAGCGGCTATCATTGTTATATCCGGGTAGTTAGGCCCACATCATGTCTTATATGCTTCCTCGTAATGTCTTATAGGCTTCCTCGTAATGTCTTATATGTTTCCTCATAATTCCCTATATGCTTCCTTGTAATGCCTTATATCATTCATTGTGACGCCATATGTACTATGATATCATGTTTCGTATAGTATTGTTCCTTTGAGGCTTTATGGAAAATTGTTGAATTGAAAGGAATTTGTTATGGAAAGTAAGTATCATAAGATATTGGGATTGGTCGTACGCCACGACAGGTTTTAGAGTGATTATGCCTCTATGGGATCGGGTCGTACGCCACGACGGAGTCGAAAAGTATTTGAAATATATATGGGATCGGGTCGTACGCCACGGCGGAGTTGAAAAGTATTGGTAATATATATGGGATCAGGCCGTACGCCACGGCGAAGTTGAAAAGTATTGTACACATATGGGATCGGGCCGTACGCCATGGCAGGTTTAGAAGGTACCTTATGGGAGCGGGTCGTACGCCACGGCGGATCTAAGACTTGGAGATTATTGTTTCGTTTCGGTGGTCCTACCCTTGAAAATGCATTATTGCTTAATTCAGTAGTTGTTTGGATTTTCGCTCTTGATATGTACTTGTTGCTTATTTCCTGAAATGCCTACTGTAGTTTTATTATATTCTATCATATGTTATTACTGTTGGACCTTAGTGAGTATCGAGTCCACCTCTCGTCACTACTTCTTCGAGATTAGGCGGGATACTCACTAGGTACATCTTTATTTTAATATGTACTCATGCTGCACTTCTGTACTTAACGTACAGGTGCTGAGGCCGGTGCTTCTGGTTATTGTACCGGAGATAGACCCTGAGCTAGTGGTCTTGACTTCACGGTGAGCTACTTCCTCTGGCGATCCCCAGTAGCATCATGTAGTTTCATTTACTTTTGTTGTTTTCCCCGTCTATTTCATCCAGACTGTGGATTTGTGTATATCATTATCTTTTGTATATTCCGTTAGTATGCCCATGACACTCGTGACACTAGTTCCTGGCACACACGTAGTGTATATTTTGGGTTTTGGGTTATATAGGCATACATATGCTTTATTTTGGCCATGTAGTGTTATGCTTTTATTTTCATATCAAGCTATCATCATGTTTAACTGTTTAAAATTGGTAAATATTGACTTGTTTGATCAAATGGAAAGGGTAACACTTAGTGTAATTCATATTTGCTTGCCTAACCCCGTCGCTGGGCGCCATCACGACCTGGATCAGGAATATGGGTCATGACAGGTATGATAACCAAATGCACCTGCCTCAGAACCTGTATAATTAAGTACAGAAGCGTAACATGAGTACATATAAAAAAATATGTACCCAGTGAGTATCCCGTCTAAACTTGAAGAAGTAGTGACGAGAGGTAGACGTGATACTTACTAGGTTCAATAACAAATACATGATTAAGTAAATCTAGACAGGAATAGTAGTCATTGAAATCATTAAAGAATGAAGTATCAATTATATAAAACTGCAATTTGTTCTCATGAGTCAAATAGCAATTATCACAAAAGTCTCAAGTTCCCCTTACACATGGAGTAATTTATTTAATAACAACAAGACTCTCAGTCAAATACATAGCACATAATATGCCGAAGCGTACGGCCGAAGCGACGCGAAAATAAATGTGCACTGCCGAGGGTCGAGCTGCACGAACCATAGATGCATCTATTACCCCGCTCGCGAATCGATCATGTGACGCGGTTGACATAATTATAAGGCTATCCCGCTCACGAATCATACATGCGACACGGGTGCTCGTATACATACATAGAAATTTCAGGAAATTCAGGAATTTATCATGGATTATACTTGAAATCAGAGATTTAAGCAGTTAAACTTACACATAACTTCCTAATGTTCTCATGTCAATTTCAAAGATAATAAGCAACTAGGAACACATGTAAAGATATAGGTAAGGCACATATAGGCCTGCTTGTGAAATCCTAAATTCTACCCGACATAACATAGTAGTAGCTACACACGGACTCTCGTCACTTTGCGCGTGCGTAGACCCCGCAAATAAGGTTAATTTAATATTTTACATTTACCTATGGAGACAATTCCCTCTTACAAGGTTGGAAAGGAGACTCACCTCGCGAACCAAGAACGCGCCCGAAACTCCAAACTTTACACCCGAGGACTCAAAACTAGTCAAATGTTATATAAATACGTTAATATACACTCAAAAGTATGAAATTCTCTTACTAGTTTAGCTAATTCATCATTCTTGAAGAAATCCCAAAATTCACCCCCGGGCCCACACGCTCGGATTCCAGACCTTTTCGAAGAAAACACTCACCCATACCCCAAGGATCATTAATATATAGTTTTGCATGGTTTCATGGTAGAAAAGTGGTGAAATTCTCTAAAGTTCATCAACCCTAGGTTTCTTCTCTAACCCCTTTGATATGCACTAATTGGGTGTTAATTTACCTAAGATTTGATGTAATAAACCAACATTTAAATGGAAATTACTTAACTCTTAGTAGTTAGGCCGAATACCCTCTTGTGAGCTCTCAAAATCCCCTAAGGTGGAGAAGAAATGGTGAAAATTGGTTAAGTCCCGAATTAAACGAGCTCACTGCCTTCAGTGATCTCGCACCTGCGGCTCGAGGACCGCACCAGCGGTCTCGCACCTGCGGGAGTTAGCAAGGAGGCTGGGGACCGCACCTTCGGAGGGATTTTGGCACCTGCGAGGCCTTGACCGCAGGGGCTGTCTCGCACCTGCGACCTAGGCAACCGCACCTGCGGTCACACCAGATCTGGTGCACCAGCAGCTGAAACTGCTGGTGTTTTGGCCCCGTTTTGTGTCCAGGAGGCCCCTGGGCCCACCCGATCCCCCGTGCAATTGTACCAACAAGTCCTAAATCATATTACGGACTCGCTCGAGCCTTCGGAACACCAAAAACAACACTAAAACTCAAAATCATACCTCAAAACCCCTAGAATCAAACTTAAGAATTTTCAAGTTCTTGAATTCGGTTTCAATGCGCCGAACCGACCTATACTACTCGGAATGACACCAAATTTTGCAAACAAGTGAGAAATGACATAACAGGACTCTTCCCAGTGTTAGAATTCCATTCGGACCTCGATTACACAAAAATATGTTCTAAACCAAGTTATGAACTTAAGGAAACTCTATTTTCGCTATTTGGCGTCGAAACGCTCCCGGGTCATCCAAAACCCATTTCGGAGATACGCACAAGTCCGAAATCAGCATACGAAGCTACCGGAACTGTCGGAACTCGATTCCGAGGTCGTTGGCTCAAAAGGTTGACCGAAGTCAAACTTGGCCAAAAAGGCCAACCTTAAGGAACTAAGTGTTCCTATACTGCTCTAAACACATCTGAATCCCAAACCACCCTTCCACGCAAGTCATAAATTTATATAAGCCGCTACGGAAAGTCTTATTTAGGGGAACGGGATCTAAATACGCAAAACGACCGGTCGGGTCGTTACATTCTCCACCTCTTAAACAAACGTTCGTCCTCGAACGGGTCTAGAATCATACCTGAAGTGCTGAATAAGTGTGGATATCTGTTCCGTATGTCCTCCCCAAACTCCCAAGTCATCTCCTCGACTGGTTGGCCCCTCCACTGGACCTTTACGGCAGAAACTCTCTTGGATCTCAACTGGCGATCCTGTCTATCAACAATAGCAACTGGCTCCTCCTCGTAGCCCAATCTCTCATCCAATTGAATAGTGCTGAAATCAACCACGTGAGAGAAGTCAGCGTGGTACCTCCGGAGCATGGATACGTGAAATACTGGATGAACCCCTGATAAATTGGGAGGTAAAGCAAGCTCATAAGCAACCTCTCCAACTCGCCTCAAAACCTCGAAAGGACCTATAAACCTCGGGCACAACTTGCCCTTCTTCCCGAGTCTCATAATGCCCTTCATCAGCGAAACCTTCAGCAGAACCTTGTCTCCTTCCATCAATGCTACATCACATGCCTTCTGATCCGCGTAACTCTTCTGTCGGGACTGTGCTGTACGGAGCCTCTCCTGAATTAACTTTACTTTTTCCTAGGATCTCTCACCAGGTCGATGCCATATAAATTAGACTCACCAGGCTCAAACCACCCGATAGGAGAAGCACATCACCGACCATATAAAGCCTCAAATGTATCCATCTCGATCATGGACTGATAACTATTATTGTAAGCAAACTCGGCCAAAGGCAAGAACTGGTCCCACTGACCTCCAAAGTCAATCACACATGCCCTGAGCATGTCCTCTAATATCTGAACTGTACGGTCCGACTGGCCATGCGTCTGAGGGTGAAATGTTGTGCTGAGATCTATCTGGGTACCCATCTCACTATGCAATGCTCTCCATAAATGCGAGGTGAACTGAGGACCTTGATCTGATATAATGGACACTAGCACACCGTGTAACCAGACTATCTCTCGAATGAAAATCTGAGCTAGCCTCTCACAAGTATAAGTAGTAGCTACAGGAATGAATTGCGCCGATTTGGTCAATCTATCCACAATGACCCAAACCGCGTCAACCTTCCGCAAAGTCCGAGGCAACCCAACCACGGAGTCCATAGTAATGCGCTCCCACTTCCACTCAAGAATGGGCATCTTCCGAAGTAGGCCTCCTGGCCTATGGTGCTCAAACTTAACCTGGTGGCAATTAAGACACCTAGCCACATACTCCATAATGTCCCTCTTCATACGTCTCCACCAGAAATGTTGCTTCAAATCACGATACATCTTCGTAGCACCAGGATGAACAGAATACCGAGAACTGTGTGCCTCCTCTAGAATCCTCCACCTCAAGCCATCAACATTAGGAACACACAAACTACCCTGAAGTCTCAGAACACCATCCTCGCCAATAGTGACCTCCTTGGCACCACCCTGAACCACTATCTCCCGTAGCTCTGCCAAACATGGATCATCATACTGTCGAGCCTTGATCTCTCCCAATAATAAAGACTGAGCAACCACATGAGCTAGAACTCGACGAGGCTCTGAAAGATCTAATCTTACCAAGCGGTTAGCCAAGGACTGAATGTCCAAGTCTAGAGGTCTCTCCTCCGCTGCTATGTAAGGAAAACTACCCATACTCTCTGCATTCCTGCTCAAAGCATCTGCTACCACATTCGCCTTGCCCGGGTGATAAAGAATGGTGATGTCGTAATCCTTCAGCAACTCAATCCACCTGCGCTGCCTCAAATTAAGATCCCTCTGCCTGAACAAGTGTTGCAAATTGCGGTGGTCAGTATAAACCTCACAAGATACCCCACACAAGTAGTACCTCCAAATCTTAATAGCATGAACAATCGCCGCCAACTCCAAATCATGCACCGGATAATTCTTCTCATTAACCTTCAGCTGGCGCGAAGCATAAGAAATCACTCTCCCTTCCTGCATCAACACACATCAAAAGCCAACGCGTGAAGCGTCGCAATACACTGTATACATCCCAGAACCGGAAGGAAATACTAAAACTGGTGTTGAGGTCAATGCTGTCTTGAGCTTCTGAAAGCTCACCTCACACTCGTCAGACCATTAGAACGGGGCATTCTTCTGAGTCAATCTAGTCAGTGGGGCTGCAATGGATGAAAAGACCTCCACAAATCGTCAATAGTAGCCTGCTAGACCTAAGAAACTCCTGATCTCTATAGCTGAAGTAGGACGCAACCAACTCTGAACTGCCTCAATCTTCCGAGGATCAACCTTGATACCCTCTTCAGACACTACATGCCCCAAAAATGCCACGAAATCCAACCAGAACTCACACTTGGAGAACTTAGCGTATAGCTTCTATTCCCGCAAGGTCCGGAGCACAACTCTCAAATGATGCTCGTGCTCGCCCAAGTTACGTGAGCAAATCAGGATGTCATCAATGAAGACAATGACAAGGAATCAATATACGGCCTGAACACCTTATTCATCAACTCCATGAATGTTGTTGGGGAAAGAGTAAAGCCAAAGGACATGACTAGGAACTCATAATGGCCATATCTCGTACGAAAAGCAGTCTTCGGAACATCCGAGGCTCTAATCTTCAACTGGTGATACCTCGATCTCAAATCAATCTTAGAAAATACATGATCACCCTGCAACTGGTCAAACAAATCATCAATGCGCGGCAGTGGATACTTGTTCTTAATAGTTACCTTGTTCAACTGGCGGTAATCAATACACATCCGCATAGACCCATCTTTCTTCTTTACAAATAGAACTGGAGCACCCCCTACGGGGACACACTCGGTCTGATAAACCCCTTAGCCACCAACTCATCAAGCTGCTCCTCCAACTCCTTCGGAGCCATACTATACGGGGGAATAGAAATAGGTTGAGCGCCTGGAGCTACATCAATAGAGAAATCGATATCACGATCCGGAGGCATGCCCGGATGGTCTGAAGGAAAGACATCAGCAAACTCTCGAACAACGGGCACCGAATTAATCGTCGTAGACTCGGCGGTGGTGTCCCGCACATGAGCAAGATACGCCAGACAACCCTTCTCGACCATATGTCGAGCCTTCAGGAAGGAAATAACTCTACTAGCTGCACTAACTGAGGAACCTCTCCACTCTAGTTTAGGCAACTCAGGCATGTCCAAAGTAACCGTCTTGGCATGCAATCCAAGATGGCATGTTAGGGAGATAGCCAATCCATCCCCAACATAATCTCAAAATCAACCATGTCGAGCAACAAGAGGTCTGCTCTAGTCTCGAAACCACAGAAGGTGATCACACAAGATCGATAGATCCGGTCTACCACCACAGAATCACCCACAGGAGTTGACACACATATAGGAGAAGCCAAGGACTCGCGAGGAACATCCAAAAAACAAGCAAATAAGGCTGACACATATGAATAAGTGGATCCTGGAGCAAATAGCACTGATGCCTCCCTAACACATACTAAAATAGTACCTGTGATCACGGCATCTGAGGACACTGCATCTGCTCGGGCCAGAATAGCATAGAATCTGGCTGTTGTACCTGATGACTGACCTCCGTTGGACTGAATATGAGCTAGCTGAGCTCCCCCTGCCTGGCCTCCACCTCTGGGATGACCTCTACCAGCATGTCCTCCACCTCTGGGTGGACGGGGCGCCGGTGCTGAGTATGTAGGCTGGTAACTCTGTTGAATAGCCCTGACTCGAAACCTGGGACAAGTCCTCCTCACATGGCCTGACTCCCCACACTCATAACACCTCTCTGGTGGCATGGCTTGCTACCCTATAGGAGAACCCTGGATTGCTGGGGGACGGTGAGAACCCTCTGGCATGGCATTGAAGTAAGGACTAGAAGACCCATGATGACCTGAATACCCGCTGGAGTAACCCTGAATGGGGGGTGGGCGGTAAGAACTCTCCGGCATGGCGCTGAAATAAGGCCTCATTGGAGCACCACGGGGAGGTGGTGGAGGAGCTGAATATGGAGGCCTGCTAGGCTGGCCCCTACTGAACTGACCCCTGCCCCTGCTTGGGACACCTCTGAAATCTCCAGAAAATCTAACTCTCTTGTAGTGCATACCCTTCTTTCTGCCTCTCGATCGATAACCCTTAATCTGATGAGCTATCTTGACCACAAGCTGATAGGGAGTACCCATCTCCACCTCTCGGTCCATGTTGGCCCTAATACCTGAGTGCATCCAAGCTACAAATCTCTACACTCTCTCAGGATCAGTAGGAAGAATCATAAGGGCATGACGAGACAACTCAAAAAACCTGGACTCGTAGTCTGTCACCGACATCTGCCCCTGCTCCAGCTCCTCAAACTGATACCGCAGCTCTACCCTCTCTGAGGGTGGAATATACATGTCCAGGAACAGCTGAGTGAACTACTCCCATGAGAGAGGAGGGGAACCTACTGGTCTACCAAGGATAAATGACTGCCACCATCTGCGGGCCCTGCCCTCTAGCTGAAAAGTAGTGAAATCCACTCCATGGGACTCTAGAATCCTCATGTTGTACAGTTTGTCCCTGCACTTATCAATGAAGTCTTCGGCATCCTCGCCCCTCTCACCTCTAAAGACAGGAGGGTGCAATTGAGTCCATCTATCAAGTAGCTTCTGCGGATCACCATCCGCAGCTGGTCTAAGCTCTGGTTCTGCTGCTATTGGTTGTGCTCCACCCACGGGCAGAGTACCCGGAGTCTGATATACTGCCGCTGCATGACCTATGGCCTGGGCGGTAGGGGTATGAACTCCCCCTCCCGACTGAGATGTGGCAAGATCCGCTCGAAATAAACTAGCCTGGGTCATACTGTCCATGAACCGTATCATAAGGCCCATGACCTCCTAGAAGCCTGGTGCAGTCATGAAATCCATCGGAGCTGGATCTGCTGGGGGCACCTCACCCTGCTCCTCAATAATGGGATCCTCTGTTGGATCCGCTGGGGGTGCTAATGGAATTACTCTGGGACGCCCTCGTCCCCTACCTCGGGTCGGTGCCCTCCCCTGGCCTCTGCCACGGCTTCGGACGGCGGGGGTAGCGGCATCTCCTGGGTCAAAAATGTCAGTTGCACGAGTCCTCACAATCTGTGAGAGAATATAAGAATGAGATTTAGTAAACCGTCGACTGCACGATATAATATGAATAAATAGAGGTTTTTTAACACCCTATAGCCTCCCGAAGATAAATACAGACGTCTATGTATCGATCCGCAAGACTCTATTAGGTTTGCCTGTCACTTGTGAGACCTACGTGAACCTAGAGCTCTGATACCATGTTGTCACGACCCAAAATCCTACTCAGATCGTGATGGCGCCCAACACCGGAGTCAGGCAAGCCAACACTAGTTCACTAGCGAAGGTACTTCACTAAATAGGATATTTAAGTACTTGCCAAATTTTAGTTAGAAAATCATTTAAAGAAAATGGTCAAGTGATGAAACTTGATTAAATGAAACTCAAAAGATCGATTGCCAACATATACAGTATAGCAAAATACTAGGAAAACCAACTACGTGTGCCAAGACCTAGTGTCACAAGTCCACAAGCGACTAGTGGAATATACAAAATAGACAACATAAATGTACAACTGTCTGAAGGGGGTAGAAAGAAATATCAAAAAATAATAGAAACTCCACAGTGTTGCTGAGGAACGCTAGGAAGAGAAGCTCACCGTTTAGTCTAATCCAGATGGTACCCTACAGATCGCACTCCGGAATGATAACCAGATGCATCTGCCTCAGAAACTGTACAATTAAGTACAGAAGCGTAGCATGAGTACATATAAACAAATATGTACCCAGTGAGTATCCCGTCTAAACTCGAAGAAGTAGTGACGAGAGGTAGACGTGATACTTACTAGGGTCAATAACAAATACATGATTAAATAAATCTAGACAGGAATAGTAGTCACTGAAATCATTAAAGCATGAAGAATCAATTATATAAAACTGCCATTTGTTCTCAAGAGTCAAATAGATATTATCACAGAAGTCTCAAGTTCCCCTTACACATGGAGTAATTTATTTAATAACAACAAGATTCTCAGTCAAATACATAGCACATAATATGCCTAAGCGTACGGCCGAAGCGGCGCGAAAATAAATGTGCACTGCCGAGGGTCGAGCGGCACGAACCATAGATGCCTCTATTACCCCGCTCGTGAATCGATCATGCGACACGGTTGACATAGTTATAAGGCTACCCCACTCACGAATCATACATGCGACACGGGTGCTCGTATACATACATAGACATTTTAGTAAATTCAGGAATTTATCATGGATTATACTTAGAAATCAGAGATTTAAGCAGTTAAACTTACACATAACTTCCTAATATCCTCATGTCAATTTCAAAGATAATAAGGAACTAGTAACACATGTAAAGATATAGTTAACGCACATAAAGGCATGCTTGTGAAATCCTAAATTCTACCTGACATAACATAGTAGTAGCTACGCACGGACTCTCGTCATTTTGCGCGTGCGTAGCCCCCGCAAATAAGGTTAATTTAATCATTTACATATACCTATGGGGACAATTACCTCTTACAAGGTTGGAAAGGAGACTCACCTCGTGTCGAACCTATTTCTCGAACCAAGAACGCGCCCGAAACTCCAAATTTTACACCCGAGGACTCGAAACTAGTCAAATGTTATATAAATACGTTAATATACACTCAAAAGTATGAAATTATCTTACTAGTTTAGCTAATTAATCATTCTTGAAGAAATCCCAAAATTCACCCCCGGGCCCATACGCTCGGATTCCGGAACTTTTTGAAAAAAATACTCACCCATAGCCTAAGGATCATTAATATATAGTTTTGCATGATTTCATGGTAGAAAAGTGGTGAAATTCTCTAAAGTTCATCAACCCTAGGTTTCCTCTCTAACCCCTTTGATTTGCATTAATTGGGTGTTAATTTACCTAAGATTTGATGTAATAAACCAACATTTAAATGGAAATTACTTACCTCTTAATAGTTAGGCCGAATACCCTCTTGTGAACTCTCAAAATCACCTAAGGTGGAGAAGAAATGATGAAAATTGGTTAAGTCCCGAATTAAATGAGCTCACTGCCTTAAGTGATCTCGCACATGCGACTCGAGGAACGCACATGCGGTCTCGCACCTATGGGAGCTGTCAAGGAGGCTGGGGACCACACATGCGAAGGGATTTCCGCACCAGCGGATCCGCTCCTACGGAAAAATATCTGCACCTGCGGATTTGGACCATCTCCCCTGGGGACGCATTTGCGAGGCCTTGACCGCAGGGGCGGTCTCGCACCTGCGACCTGGGCAACTGAAGCTGCTGGGGTTTTGCCCCATTTTGTGTCCGGGAGGCCCCTGGGCTTACCCGAGCCGCCCTGCAATTGTACCAACAAGTCCTAAATCATATTACGGACTCGCTCGAGCCTTCGAAACACCTAAAACAACGCTAAAACTCAAAATCATACCTCAAAACCCCTAGAATCAAACTTAAGAATTTTCAAGTTCTTGAATTCGGTTTCAATGCGCTGAACCGACCTATGCTACTCGGAATGACACCAAATTTTGCAAGCAAGTCACAAATGACATAACGGGACTATTCCCGGTCTCAGAATTCCGTTCGGACCTCGATGACACAAAAACACGTTCTAAACCAAGTTATGAACTTAAGGAAACTCTATTTTCGCTATTTGGCGTCGAAACGCTCCCGGGTTATCCAAAACCCATTCCAGACATATGCACAAGTCCAAAATCAGCATATGGAGCTACCAAAATTGTCGGAACTCGATTCCGAGATCGTTTGCTCAAAAGGTTGACCGAAGTCAAACTTGGCCAAAAAGGCCAACCTTAAGGAACTAAGTGTTTCTATACTGCTCTAAACACTTCTGAATCCCGAACCACCCGTCCCTGCAAGTCATAAATCTCTATAAGCCGCTACGGAAAGTCTTATTTAGGGGAACAGGGTCCGAATACGCAAAACGACCGGTCGGGTTGTTACATTTATGGTATAACATAGTGGCTTGTCTAATATGGAAAGCCGATTTTCCTCATTGTGGACCAAATCTGGTTCGAACCTTCACCATTTTTCATCTATGTTCATTTTTCATTTTTTGGGGGTACGAATCTCTGAGATTTTCTTGATTCTTTATTTGCCCTAAAGCTAGGGTTTAGATCTTTTCAAGATCTGTTAAATTATTTTTATTTTTTGTTAAAAATATTCTTTAATGTTTCCGCATATCTATGCATTTTTTATTTTCATTGAAATTTTCTAACTAATTTGACTTGCCCCAAAATTAGGGATCGCATCTTTTCAAAATCTTTTATGGTTCCATTTTTTGTTAAATATCTTTTTAAATATTTTCGTATATCTATCTATATGCATTTTATTGTGATACTTCTGACTAGTTTTACTCGCCCTAAAAGTAGGGCTCGGATCTTTTTAGATCTGTTATGATTCTATTTTTGAGTATTTTATCTTTAATGTTTTCGTGTATCTATGTGCATCTGTGTTGTGATTATTTCTTTGATTATTTCTGACTAATTTTACTTACCCTAAAAAATTAGGGTTTCGATTCTTTATTTCCTTACTGATTTTGTCTATCTATTTATGACTCTTGCCTTTAATTGTTACCCTAAACCTAAGAGTCTTTGATTCCCAGATCTGTTTGATTCCATAAATTACTGTAACCACATGTTTTACGCGTCTATGTAGTATTATTTCTGGCTTACATTAAATAATGTTCTGAGTTTTACTTATTTATTTAATTGTTAGCTTTCCTTGATTGATTATTACCTTATTTGTGGACTCTAATCTAATGCTATTTAAACCCCTCCCCTATTTCCCCTTAGAACATGACTTAGAACTCGAGACTACTCTCACTACTAAAACTCTATACTGTATACTATTATTCTATTCTGCTTTGATTCCTGGCCGGCTGGAAGCCAAGGGCAGAAATCTTCTTGTTGTTTGTTGTTGTGGATGATCATCGTTGCATTACTTAGCTTCTTTTTGTTTCATCTAAATTAGTAAGTCGTTGAAACTTTTCTACCATTTCAATTGTTCAATATGCTATTGTTATTAGACTCATTGCTCTATGTGTTTAGACATGTAAACTAATTGATAAAACTTGTTTAATTATGTGCACTTAAGGCTATCTTTAAGTGTGTTTAGTATCTTTCCCTAAAACTAGTTCATCATGTATCCCTTAGTTTGTTGTCGAATCTGTTAGCATGTTATTCCACTAATTTTGTGCTCACCATGCAATTAGTTCTTACTGATAACAAATGTGATGTTTGACTCGTTATTGATCAATAAATTCTGTTTCTATGACTTATGTTGATTTGAATTCTCTACTGCCTTTGTGAAGCATGTTTAGAATTTGGTCTCTTGTCTATTTTCACACTTGTTAGTTCCAAACTTATCAGTTTCAAAGTATTTGTCTTTGTTTCGGTATGTGACTCTATCCCTAAGTATGATTCTCGGTCCTGTCCGGCACTCTTCTAAATCCTAATTCTTGCTGGCTGAAAGCCAAAGTAATCTATGCCAGTCCTTGGCCTTCTTGGTGTGAGCACTGCTCAGGGTTCTTATGAGACCCTCGTGAACTCTGACACACCAGGATTTGGTCCATAATTTTTCCTTGAATTGGTTATGATCTTTTCACTCTAGTGTGAGCACTGCCCGAGTTCGTGAAGCCTTTGGGAACTTTGACACACTAGAGGACTGGGCTTGGTATGCTTGTGCTTAAAACAGAAGTGAGTCAATTACTGTGGGGCTATATGAACATTAGCTTTTGGAGATGTTGTGGATTGAAGAGTCTGGCCTATCCAGATATTATTTTTGGTCCTGTTGTAGGCTCCCTATAGTCTATACATTTTATAACTTATTCATTTGATTCGTGTCCGTAATAATTATTTGTAATAATAATTGGGTTAATAATAAAATTGAGAAATGGGTTTATTTTGGTATTTTGGGGGTGGATAACATGCCTATAGGCTTTACTTTGCTATTTTTGTTAGATAACGTGCCTATAGGTTTTACTTTACAACCAGAAATTATATGTTGAAAACTCGTCTAAATGTTTATGTTTGCCATCACATGTTAGATAACCTGCCTATAGGGGTTTCACTTTGTCCCAAGTTAATTCTGTGAATATCCTGTCTACTTTGCTTCGCGTGATTATATACCATGCCAATAGGAAATACAATAATCAAGCTCAAATTGCAGCGTAATTATATTTGTTTCTATAGAAATCATGGCTATAGGTTTAAATTAATTATCACACTCTCCTAGTTAACATGCATGTCTATAATGGCAGTTTCAAAAGTAGAATACACGCTCATAGGGATAACTATCATTTGTGCTAATACTAAAACTGGAATCTGCATAATGTCTCGCTAAATACCACTAGAAAGCATGCCTATAGGAGGAACTAAATAATTTTGTGCATTTCTGTTGTCAACTGTCGAATAAGTCACATAGATAACCTTTCTATAGGTTTAAGCGCTTTGAATTCAAATCGATAGGCAATTACAAAATTACCTAGGAATTACTTTTCATAAACTTTCAGCGTATTTAAAATCCAGAGTCATGTAGAAATTATGTCTATAGAATCCAATAACCTTAACTGTTAAAACTGTCAATACGCCAATCTATTTGCATCAATTTGCAGCCTAATGTGTGGAGGCTAAATTGAGCCTTTATCTTCTCTTATGTGAAAGTCCAACTTGTTTTGTATGTCGCCTAGTTTTACAATTTTGAGCAACCTTAGTTAAGTCTAGAACCATCCAAAATAGAGGTCCCAATGCCTCCAGGACAATAGGTAAGGGACGGGTAGCGCACGCATAAGACCCGAGTTAGAATTGATTAGAGCGCTTTAGGTAATATAACTTAAAGATAGTAATCGGGTAGCAGGAGATGATAGTCTTTGCCCGCTGAATAATACGAGTAACACCCTGTCTTGGGGAGTTATGAAGTATTATTTATGTTACACGGGGTGATCCTTTAGGCTGAAAACCATAGGACCCCCACACCAATAATATAATTCTCTCGCTTCTTTATTAGACTAATTCATATAAGTTAAGTTCGGTCGGGACACACCGTTGTGGACCTCGAGGAGTGCCTAACACCTTCTCCTCGAGATAATTTGAGACCTTACCCGATCTTTGGTGACGCAACTAGTAAAACCTGAGTCATTTGCAATAGGTGCCCTAACGCTCCTTAATCCGTTAGGTGGCGACTCTCTCAATAACCAATTCCTTCCCTTCTCAAAATGAGTTGTCAATGTCTAAACACGATTTCACGAGAAAAATGGGGCGCGACATGTTTCATCCTCATTAAATAATTTAGACATGTGTCGAGTAGCTCAAGTAAGTAGGACAGAAAGTAAGTTGGTGAAGCAGGCACGTCGGGTAGGTAAGCAGCTCGTTTATATTTGTCCAAAATCTTCTTTCTCGCATTTAAGTGCATTTTTCCTCAACCCAGTCATTTGTATGCTGAACGGAAATACGAATGTAATATCATTAGATCACTTTATATACTTTCAAAGAGAATCTCATTTCCGAGCTTACATCAATTGACTTATGGCGTATTTTCACGTACGAAAACATGGGGTGTAACAGAGTGCTTTTGCGGGCTAAGGTGAGAGTAAGCATAAACTGGTGGTATGTGGATTGGGCTTGCTCCCGCCATATGACTGGAAATAGAGAAAATTTCCTCTCACTAAGAGCCTACAAGGGGGGAGTGTGGGTTCTGGGAATGGCAAGAAAGGTAACATAATCAGCATAGGTAGGATCGGTGAGTCCCACTCTCATGCTATTGAAAATGTGTATTATGTCAAAGGTTTGAAGCACAACTTGTTAAGTGTATCCCTAATGTGATAAAGGTAATCAAGTTTATTTCACCCTATTTTTCACGAGTATAAACAAGATTCAACTAGTGATTTCCCTGTTGTTGGTGAAAGAGAGTCGCCACCTAATATTTAAAGGTATACTAGGGTACTTATTCAGTTGTTAAATCAATATCTTATTAGTCTCTAACCATTGAGATTTGGGTAAGGGTTCTTGTTCTTCTAAGGGGAAGGTGTTAGGAATCCCCTATAGTGTACCTAAGGTAGCTCCTTAGGACTTATACTAGGTTTAGGGACTTAAATGTCTATATTCTACTTTAGTTAGTGCTTAAAACTCATTATTTTAAAAGAGTGATAGTATATGCAATTCGAAAAGAGAGTGTAGGCTTCGTCTGTAAAATGCCCTTTTAAAATGTCTACATAATTGAAAGAATTTGGAACTGTATTTATAGTGGTTATGTTGTAAACTTTGTAAACATGGCTGGGATTAAAATACTTTACCTTTGAAATAAAATGGCTATTTGTGCAACTTTTAGCAAAGTAAGGGCCATTTAAAGAAGTATACTTTAGATATACCTTGAAAACTCGTTTTCAAAATCCACGTCCAAGTTTAGAAGAAAGAATATTGAAGTGTTCATTGATTGCGATGGTGTTTAATTTTGTTTGTAGAAAAACTTGACTTTGAAATCATTTGCCCGATTCTGGCTTTTTGATAAAGAGGATTGTCAACTTTAGAGTCGGTTTTGAACTTAATGAAAACGGTTAATATGAAAGAAACTGAAAATTGTATAACAGAAGTAACTAAACAAGTTGAAGTAATTTAATTTTATTTCATAAGTACGACATTACTTGGGCATTAACCTCCCTTGCAAGAATTTGGAAGTCAAATAAAATCCTCAAAGAAGCTTCTGCGGAATTGTTTATGAATTGACTATTCTCGTTTGGATCAAATAATCCGAATTGACTATGTACTTAAATAAGCTACTATAATTCTTTCTTTTTTCCTCGGTTGAATCCCACACTAAAAGTCGACCAAAACAACATTCATCCCCTGAATTCGTATATCCCAAATTTTCTTTCAACATGTTCAAACGGTTAATCTGTGGAAATTTCCATCATCATCTCAAAGACAATGATATTGATGAAACTACCAAAAAAACCAAGACTAAGTTGTTGTCAAGAACCAGAAAAAAGAAAAACCCATATGCAAACAGGGGCCTTGATAAGTTTTCTGCACTTTTGGCTGATCTGGAGGAAAAGAAACAAAATATTTACACCCAAATGGGCTTGGACGCTGATGATATATTTTTGGTTCGTTTTGTTTTTTCTAATTCCAATGAATGCAAGGCCATTGTAATTGTCAAGAAAAAACAAACCACAAATGATACTCAAAAGACACACAACAATTCAAAGGATATAGCAAATGAAGGTCAATTACCTAAAACAGAATCCAAGAGAACGTTAAAGAAGAATTATTCTTGGAGGAAGCATCAATATAATTACTTGCTAATGACAATGATAGTGATATTGATTTTGTTGGCTATTTATGGAAGGTCTTTTGCAATATTGTGTACTTCAATTGGGTGGTACTTAGTTCCCTCCTTCAGACTTCAGAGGAATCTCAAGCTCAAACCACAATTTTAAGACCAAAAAGGAAGGAGGAATATGAACGCCAAAACTTTATTACAAGTGAAGGATCAATTGGTGAAGATCATTTTAAGTTAATTTTCTTGTACATTCTTTTGTTCCTCTTCTGATTTTTGACTTTTTTTTTCTTTCTAAACTAAAGATTGTAAATTCTTTTATTAATATGTAGATGTTGTTGTTACTCTTTGACTTGTTCTTTTCTTCTATGTAAATCTTGACTAGGTTAATTACTAAGTTATGCTGGTTGTATAATATATTGTAGCAAGACTTCTTGTGTTCGACAGACTTGAAATGTACTGCTATTGTTTTTTGATTATACACATTATAAAGAAACCAGATTTAGGATTCATGTCCACATGTTCACTAATGATCATATAACAATGATTTTTATTTTACCTAAATTATAAAATTATGTTTTTTAACAGAAATATTTAAAAAGTCACTATTTCGGGAACAGTCAACTTTCCTATGCAATACTTTTTTACTGTATATTTTTTATGTTTTATTTTTAATCTAACAATATTAACCCAATTAAAAAAGGAGCGACCACCTGCCCTGAATCAAAATCCATATGCATAAAGTAAAGTAAAATATGTTGAAGAAACGTAAGTAAACCCTTCCCCGCCCCACCCCAACAAATAATAAGCTATTTATACTATTATATATACCTTTTGTTTTTATTTTCTAGATTTTCATCAAAATGATAGTGATTACTGTCTCCAGAGTTATATAATTTTGATTATCTATCTCCTTATCTGTACCTGTTATCTTTTTTCCCCTCGCAATCTCATGCAAAGTATTGTAGAAAGAAAGAATATTACTTTGGAAAGCCATACATTATATAAAACTCACATAATTTTATAAATATTTTTCTGGTAAAACTCCTTTAGAATAAAAATTCTTCCTTTAATTTACAAATTCCTTGATTTGGGTGGGGTCCTCTTTTGAATTTGTTCAATATTTATGAGATTAAGAAAAAATATGGAGTAAATAGTATGAAAATATTTACCTACCTATACTATATTATAAACTTATTTACGCATACTAGAGAGATTATCACTTGTTTACATTCCGTGTACAAATTTACAAATTATATACAAATAAATGATAATTGAATTTCCTTAATAATACGACATTTGATTAGTAATAAGCGATACATATGCTAAAGGTAGTCACCCTATCCACTCGCTAATCCATCCATCCACTTGCTTAATATTACTAAACTTGTTTGAACAAATCAAACATTTGTTTAAACAACTACCAAAGTTATTTAAGCTACTTAATCAGTACAACTACCAGAGTTGCTTAAATGACTCAATCAGTTGTTTAATTCAATTACTTTTTATTTTTTGACTTCATCAGTATGTGATTTGTGGGTATATTTTTTTAAAATAGAAGATATTATCGATGCATGTTAATCACGGAATTTAAAAGGTAACAAACAGCTAGAGATACAACAAGTTTGGTAATTAGCAAAATATAATTAATTTGGGTAAAATAGTTTGTAACATAGTACATATAAGAAAAAATCCCAAAAAGTTGTGTACGGGTGTAACGACTCCACCGGTCGCTTTGCATATTTGAACCTCGTTTCCCTATTTATGTTTGAAGTTATTTCATACGACATTATTTGTTGATATTGAGGTTTTTATGAGTAGATTCAAGTTGTTTGGAGGTTGATACGCATAGGAAGGGCTTGTTCGAGTTTAGATTTGCATATTTTGAGGTAAGTAACACATCTAAACTTGAACTTGAGGGAATTTAACCTTGAGAACTACGTTATATGAAAGATATTGGGTAACGTAGGCATTGGGTGACAGGCGTGTGTGCGTGCACTGATGTGTTCATGGTTTGGGGAGGCCTTTAGGCTATTACCGTGCTTGTTTTGCTATCATATCATGTTATTCCCGTGTTTCCTCTACTTGTTTGGTTATTTGCACTGTGATTCATGTTAGACATCATGTCTAGGCTAAGTGTTAACTATTTGAGAATTGATAGGGTTATTCTTTTTGTTTATGAGTTAAATACATAATTTGCACACATGTTCTGAGTCATGATATTATATCAGTGTATGATATCGTTGTCTCAGTACTTCTTATTTGATTTTTCGCATGTTGTTGATACCGCTTAAGGGTAACACTGTTAAATTGTGTATTTCATATGTGTTTATCTGAGACGTGAACATGAAATGACAGTGTTTGGGCTTTAGAGCTGGTTTGGTATTGATTTTGAGGTGACACATACGTCAGGCTCATATTGGGCTAAGTGGTATTGTTCTCAGGCCCGTGCACCAGGCCTCACTACTGGCCTAAATGATTCGCTTGAGAAGGATCCGCCCCTTTGGAGTCTGACATGCCAGTAGTGGGCGCATGTACAATAGTTTATATATGTGCTTGATGATGGGCAGTTATGCCAGGTACCCGTACAGTTCCAAAGTGTAAATTTTTATGGATCCACTATGATACTGTTGATTGACATGTAGACATAGAAATGTACTTTCCTCATATTAACTAATAATTGACCTACTTTATCTCTGTTGGAATTTAATTGTTATACTTGAAAGTATGTCAAAATTTCAAGAAAGTGAACAAGTTGAACATAATATACTAAGCTACTGTTACGGTTTGTCCTTTATATTTTGAACTACTACCGGTTATTGGTATTGGCATTTGACTATTGTTCTGAGCTTGTCGCTGTTTGAAGTCCAAGGTTATTGTTGTTATTTATTTAGTACATGGCATCAGTTGTACTCATACTACACTATGCACTTCGTGTACAGATCCAAGTACATCCAGTCGAGGTGATTTTCAGACTTGATTTATTGCCGACTTTAGGGAGACTACAAGGTAGATGTCATATCGTCTGCAGTCTTAAAGTTCTCTTTTTATTATCTCTATATTTACTATTCTTTTGTTATGACAGTTGTATTAGAAGATTTTGCTTGTATCTTGTTATTCAGTAGTGCTCGTGTACTCGTTGATACCAGATTTTGGGGTTGGTTGTAGCAACATTATGATTTTATACTCAGATGCTTTATGATATTCTTCCGTTGTTGAGTTATTAGACCATTTTTATTCGACTTCATTGTTATTATGTGACAGTTAGCTTACCTAGCAGGTTGGGTTAGGTTCCATCACGACTTGTAAAGTTTGGTTCGTGATAAGTTGGTATAAGAGCCCTAGGTTGCTTGGGTCTCACGAGTCACGAGAAAGTTTAGTAGAGTCTTGAGGATCAGCACGAAGACATCTGTACTTATCTTCAAGAGGCTACCAAACTACTAGGAAACTTCACTTTCTAGCATTTTTATCGTGCAAATTTGTTATTTCTGAAGTTTGAAACTTGACTCTTTTATTTTCTCATAGACTGTGGGGACACGTGCGACCAGATCGGGCGGACGACCACCAGTATCACCAGTTAGGGGCGCGAGAGGCTCTGGTACTACAACCACAGCAGCACCTGTGGAGCCACCAGTTGCTCCAGCTGATGAGCAGGTACCTGATAACAACACGATAGGGGTCCGAGAACTACTAAAGAAAATCAAGAAACGTGTAGAAGCTAAAAGAAAATAATGAAACAAAAAAGACAGAAAATTAAAGATAGATTGAATTCAAGAAAGAGTTTCTTAAATTAAAGAAGTCTATTCTTGATGTTGAATCCTAACAACAACAATTAGCTAAGGAAGAAGCCTTTGGTATAAACAAAAAACAAGAAATAGATTGTGAAACCCGACCCTTTAGAATAACAATAACAACAATAAGCCTAAACGTATCACCTTTCTTGAATACCTAGAAGTGATCTAATATTTCAAAAAGGGTTTAATCTTACCACCTTAAGTTGAGTCTTGAAGGTTAAAGAATAAATCCATGAGTAGACACGCACAAGAGTGCAAGAAAAATCTCACAATTTTTATTGATATTGTCTATATTAATCTTTCTCTAAAAACAAAGAAGACACCATTAATATAGAGGGGGTCACGAAATTGTATCTAAAAAACAAGGAAATAAAATCCTAAACTACTTTGGACAACAAGTCCAACTACCTTAGGAAAAGGAAAATACTAGGAAGAAAAAACCAAGTCATTCTTGGAAAGTAATTCCAAAAATATTAGTAAAAGGAAAACATAACCTTAACTAACTAGGAAAGCAACAAATATAGTCCCATAATATATGGAAGTAAGCCCCAAACCAATCTTGGATAGAATCTTGGAAATTGTTGCTCCCAAACGCACACGCAAGTATACGTGGTCGTACAAGTAATATAATGATAAATCGGATTGTCGAACTCACAGAGACTTGTATAAAATACTCACTACTTCACTATAATTGTTATTCAACCAAGCCAAAATAAGATCCAATAATATAATTATGCTAAACTACAATTCTAGGAATTAACTAATTATCAAGTAACGAAAATGTTGATATGTATTCAGTAGAGACAAATATTCCAGGGTTGTGATTGTTTCACCATTCGTATTGTATTCTAATTAATTCTCCCTTTCATATAATTCACTCATGGTTGCTAATTAATCGATAGTTGTTCTCATAGCCTTCTCCATAAGCACTACTCGCCTATTCTCAATAGATTAACGCATATATTCCTATGAAATTAATCTATCAGAATGCATTAAGATTACGATATCTAATTAAGCACGGTGACTAGGTATATTCCTATCCTTAGCCACAAATCCGCTCCCCTTGAGGGTTAAGATCGCGCTCTCTTCAACTCTTCTATAATCTATACACGACTTTCCCAAGAATAGCATAGATAGTATATATAACCTAACTGCTAGCCAAACAATTAAGCAATTACACAGAATTGAAGAAACGACCATATATTGAGCGAATTGTAATCAAGGTCAAATTAATGTCGAAACACAATATTCATGGCTAATCACAACCCCAGAACAATGGGTGTTTAGCCACTCATGCTTAAATATGACAAAACCCCAATAGAAATCATACTACTCAAAGCAAGAGATGATAAAAAAGAAGATTTGAAGGTCTAATTGTTCCAATCTCTTCTCATAATGAAGTATTCTCTAATTTGCTGCTCAAAAACTCGTCTCCTCCTCTCTTGGGCGGAATTATACTACTTATATAGGGTTTGGGGCAATAAAATCCCGTGTTTGCACTTTTAGTCCCTGAATTTTCAGTGATTCGCCGCGGTCGCGGCAGGACCGCGTCGGCTAATTTTTCTGGCTTCAGATCCTTCCACCGCGGTGGCTTGCCTTCAGTTCTATTCTCGCTTAACATTTAGTGCAGTTCATAAATATCACTGTGATTGGCCTCAAATCTCCATAGTTGACTCCAATTTGCTCCAATGTCCTCTCCTCGTGACATGTAACCTGCAAAGCACAAAAGACACTAATCAGAGCATTTTGTTATCAATATTTACATTAAAACAACACAAAGTGTGGTTCATTAGGGGCATAATTATAGTTAAATTCACCTATCATCAACACCCCACACTTAAACCTTTGCTCGTCCTCGAGCAGCTAAACCACACTCTAAGGCCTAATCCTCTCAAGCATTACCCCTTTTTGTGCCACACCTAGCATTTTACAGGAACACCCCAAGTTGTGCAATAACCACACCTCAAAAGAAGACTCCACATGCCATGCCACACTTTTGCTTTCTCCAAGTACTCTTTACAGAGGTGAAAACTTACCTTTTTTTCCTGAATTACATGCCCTCACATCACACAATTGAGAGAAGTTCCACAGTGATAAAATTAGAAATAACAGGAACTTTAGATGGAAAGAATTCACTCACTCTCAACAAAGAACATTCACATGTCACAGATACACCATAAGCTTACCCGTAGTGTAATACTCTACTAATCGAGTTCATTCAGTCTAAGATTAATAGGTCTTTATTTGGTTGTAGTGTAGGCTAAAGGACGGGTAGGATATATTTAAGTATAGTGACTAACCTCCCTAAGCACTTTTAATACATTTACTTCCACTTTAAGCCCAATTTTCTTGCTCAGCCACTTGTTTTCCACATTTTGTTTCATAATCACCCCACTTTTCTCAGGTGCAACTACCTTTTTCATGCCACTCAATATCAAGGACTAAGTGTGTTCATTGTCCTTTTTCTTTTTTTCCTTTTTTTTTTCTTGACTTCACTTCTTTTATATTATTGCACCTTTCATTATATTTCCATGATTTTCCTCCCCGACCACACCACCACCGCACACTTAGACTTTTATATATTTTCTAACAATTCAAGTGCTCATAGGGGGTACAGGGTTCAAACAATCGATCTATTCACACATGGATATGGGTCATTACATGGTTATCAAAGAAAGAGGCTTTAAGCTCAACGTGGTTAACTATGGTACATTATTTACAGGTGGATATATATATATATATATATATATATATATATATATATATATATATATNTATGTAGGCTTCACAAAGAAGTGCCT
Source organism: Nicotiana undulata (assembly GCA_005239495.1). Taxonomy (NCBI): domain Eukaryota; kingdom Viridiplantae; phylum Streptophyta; class Magnoliopsida; order Solanales; family Solanaceae; genus Nicotiana; species Nicotiana undulata. Next base: position 39,361 of record ML291631.1, read on the forward strand.
ATGTCCTTTCTAAGACCAAACAAACTTCTATTTCGCTTCGTACACACACAGGACAAGTTATAGGTATCATATGCAGACATAGAATAAAACGTAATCACTTACACACACATGGAACGTAATCCATTCCGAATCGGTTCATCAACACACTCAAGTGCGTATTCAAGTTAAACACTGTGTGCAAATTTAAGGCATAATACAAGAGTCTACAAGTGAGCCTAAGCGTCGCACCCTTGGGTTTGTTTTGATTGTTTTCAGGTGTGTACACTGCGGGGTGCATTCTTGCCTTTACCCTTCTAGCCCAAGAGGGTCCTAATAACAACTACAAAGAAATCTACCTAACCCGGTTTAAGCTAAACCCTTGGAAAAGAACCGTGGTCAAAAGAAAAACCAAGGGGGAATTGCTACACTACTTAAAAAGAAAATAAATTTTTTTTGGTCTTTTATTTAGACTACTTCCCTCAAGAAGACTGTCTAAGTGGTCCGTCATCAGGAAGAGTCTCCTACAATTTTTTTTTTTTTTAGATTTCGACTTACGCCCTCAAGAGACCCGTTGAAAGGTGTCCATCTTCGGGCCACGACGATGCAACAAAACACAACTAAAATAGTATATACACAAATCAATTAACCTATACAACTATACAACAACAACAAACAAGTCTCCCACCCCATACATAAGAATATGGCATGCCCTCAAGACAATTGACAAGAAAAGTACAGAGGGGTAAGGAAACTTCCCTGGAACTTAGTCGGAGTCAGAGATGGAGGCTGGGTCCACATTGCAGGCCCTTCCAATGGCGCGGAACCACACCATAAATCTGCTCTTCGATTTAGCCTGTCGCTTGGACATCGCATCCAACCGGACGTGAAGGCTATCTACGGAGGTGCGCAAAAGAGCCACATCCTCCTCCAAGGTGGGCATTCCGGCGCCAGACTGGGACCTAGAGGGTCCTGTCCCATCATGGGACCTCCGTGGTGGTGCAGCAGGGGGTGGGGCCGCATCATCATCATCAATTTCTATGGGCACTGCAACGTCCTTGCCCACATTTATCTTTGCAGCTCTGAAGGCAGCCTTCTTCGGCAATTTCCCGTCACCGGGTTGTTCGGGCACATCCGCCAATCTGCACAACCTCGTGACCAGGGAGGGAAAGTAGAACCCTTTGGTCAGTAATGGGGACCTGATCATCATTTCATCCCCAATCACCTGGGCGACATCAAAGTCCATTCTATTGACGAAGAACTACACCATCACAGTCCGCTGTCCATTCACATCAGTAGTATTGCTGGAGGGCAAGAAACGGCTAAAAATCACGGTGAACCAGCACTTGGCCTCCCAGGTGAAAGAATTAGAATTGAGAGTTATGTTTTCCTTCACCCAGGTAGGCTGCCCACTCAGACAGATAGATTCAATCAGCATGTTCCAATTGACCGGCGGAGATTGGTAGGCCCCGTAGTAATAGACTTCACCGGTGAAACGCGGTATCCTATAGACCCGACGAATTGCCTCCACAGAGGCATAAACCACTTTGCCCCTAACCGTGACTAATCAGAGCATATGTTCCGAGCAGTTCGCATAGAACTCCCGGACCATCATTATGTTCGCAGTCTCCGGCTCCTCGAATAAGAACTCCAACCCTCGTCTTCGGATCTCCTCAAACATGGTAGGGTTTTAAGATTGCAGGGCTGCCCTGTCTATTGGCACTTCCACAACACAATTCTTGGCAGCCTTAGCGTTGAACCGGTCTTCTGCCTCTAGGGAGTCAAAACGGGTTGCGTCCCAGGTTGGTGCTGATGTGCTGGCAGTGTTTCTTCGCTTACGGGGGGCCATGATACCTGCAACCAAAGAGGGAAAACTGTTAGGGTGGTCCACGAATGTGCCAGTCGGGTGATTACTCAGACTTCACCACCCGCCGGTCACTAACCAAATCAAACTCGCCAAAAATGGCCAATGTACAACATTAGGTGGGCCACATTGTCAACACATAGATACAAGCCCCATCGTTACTACAATCTCCTCAAATTCCAACATACTGACCCACTTAGGCCCCCAACAACACTAATGTCCCCCAATTAGCAATACAAACTACCCACATAGGCCCCCAAAATAGAGTACAATTTGACATTCTTCAACACCCATGGTTCATGGACCACCCCACCCCACACTTGATAGTACCATTCTTCAGCATACCCCACACTTCACAAATGAACCCCAAAGTGGAAACACCCACCATATAACAAGTCAAAACTCGGTGGGGAACAACTATTATCCAACAATATTCAAGATCTTACTACAAAAAAAAAAACTAATTAAAAAGCAAAAATTAAAGAAAAAGAAAAGCTTACTTGAAGAGGTTAACAATGGTGGAGTAAGAGGGAGGGGTGATAGAAGGTAAGATGTTGGGTGGGGGG
>MDKH01081786.1:0-62416 GCA_005239495.1 Nicotiana undulata
CCCACGAATATCTTTCTAATTAAGGCTCTTTTTGTTATGTTTCTAAATAGATTGAAGTTGCTATAATTTCTGAAATATTGTAGTAAGGTAAAGAAAGCTCAAGAAAGATTTGGATCCTTTGGAAGTTGATTTGGGAGGCAAGCGTGTTGCGGAATAATTCCGGGCTAGTTTTGAGGTAAGTAATGTCTTTAAATCATGTCATGAGGGAATGAAACCCCGGACTATGCACCATTTCACGAGTTTTGGAATACAAAGATTGAAACTTGGGAAATATATTCCCTACTTAGGCAACTATTGAGTTGCGAAACCGATTTTTAAGCCTTTGCTTAATTAGTATTTATATATTATGATATGTTTTGGGCTGTAAGCCGTGGTTGGGGCCTAGTGCCGACTTGTTTACCCTTTGAGGGTTGTGTTTACTATATTTTCCTCACTGATATGCTATGATTTTACACTCAGTCTTTTCCTGGTAAATTGTTTTGACACTCGGAGTATTTTGATACTATTTATTGAAAAATGAAATACTGTTTTGGGTCGAGAACCCGGTATGTTTATCGCCTACGGGCAAATTGAGAGTGTCTGACTGAGTGATGTGAGGAGGATTCCAGGACTTATGAGTGATGTGAGGAGGCTTCCAGGCCTTATGAATGATGTGAGGAGGCTTCCTGGCCTTATGAGTGATGTAAGGAGGCTTCCAGGCCTTATGAGTGATGTGAGGAGGCTTCCAGGCCTTAGGAATGATGTGAGGAGGCTTCCTGGCCTTATGAGTGATGTAAGGAGGCTTCCAGGCCTTATGAGTGATGTGAGGAGGCTTCCAGGCCTTATGAGCAATGTGAGGAAGCTTCCAGGCTTTACGAGTGATGTGAGGAGGCTTCCAGGCCTTATGAGAGGTGTGAGGAGGCTTCCAGGCCTTATGTTGTTATTGCGCTTGGGTTGTAGGAGCCCCTTCGGAGTCTGAGCCCATTTCCAGTGAGCGCCGGAGAGGTGAGGAGGCTTCCAGGCCTTATGAGAGAGGTGAGAAGGCTTCCAGGCCTTATGTTACTATTGCGCTTGGGCTGTAGGAGCCCCTTCGGAGTCTGTAACACACCCCCAGTGAGCGCCGGTACCGATTGAGTGATGATGATTGCCCGCGTGGCTGATACTGAGTGATGATGATACTGAGTGATGATGTTACTGAGCGATTGAGAAAATGCCTGATGGGCAGAGTGATTGTGAGGTTGCATGATGGGCAGAGTGATTGTGAGGTTGCCTAATGGGCAGAGTGATTGTGAGGTTGCCTGATGGGCAGAGTGATTGTGAGGTTGTCTGATGGGCTAATACTGAAAGATATTGTGATGAGAAATGATTATGGCCCGTTGGGCAATTTTATGAAGATTTTTACTGAGTTTTCAAACTGTGATTTACTTCGTTTTCAAACTGGTTTTACTAAGAATTTCACTGAGATATATCGATATTTACTTGTTCTCAAAGGTTTTCTGGAAACTGATTTCGAACTTATGAAATTGCTGAATACTACTTGGTGACTTGATGTTTTACTGGTTGTTGTGAAATGGTGTATCTGTTTGTGTGCTTTATATTTCTCAGACTGTGATTTCTTTTCATTACTACTGAGTTGGCGTACTCATAAAGACTCCCTGTGCCTCTGTGCACAGATCCAGGTACGAGCTCGCAGCAGTAGCTGACGCAGGTTCGTTAGCAGCAGTCACGGGATTTCGAGGTAGCTGTCCAGCGTCCACAGCTTCTCCATTTCCCTTCCTTATTTAGTCTTAGCATTTGATTCAGAGACATATATTATAGTTTTAGCAGAATTAGGCTTATTCATTCTTAGATGCTCATGACTATTGACTCCAGTTCTTGGGATGTTTTGTTTAGACTATTATTGGGGCGCTAAGACGTAATAAATTTCTTTTATTGATATTTGAGTTGTGAACTATTATAAAAGAACAATTGCATAGTAATGTGATGGTTGGCTAGCCTAGTTCCACGATAGGCGTCATCACGACCTATTAGGATGGGTCGTAACACCCTTGATAGGAAAGTATGGAGGTCGAGGATTAGAATAGTAAAGTAGGTGGTCTTGTTTTCTATTGGTAGTAGGTTTTTATGACTAACCATTGTTTTCTTTCATTATTGATCACCTTACTGTCTTGTTTTTATTCTGCTTTTGTATGGTTTTTGGTACAGTCCCTTCTTGTCTATTTTCATTAATACGGTGCTAATGTTTTCCTGAGCCGAGAGTCTCTTGGAAACAGCATCTCTATCCACACAAGGTAGGAATAAGGTCTGCGTACACACTATATACTCTACCCAGACCCCACAGTATGGGATAATACCGGGTATGTTGTTGCTGTAAGTAATTATAGCAGTCCCGGAAATTTTTCAAGTGCAACACTCTGAGAGAAATAGCAAGATACAGCAATTGTGTAGTTAAGCATCTGATTTTTCTATAAAAACTAAATGCCAGAAACTAAAGTAGCCAGATGAACTGTTAATAATTGGTTATTTATGATAAAATTCTTTTCTCGTTAGATGAGAAACATGAATTATACGGTGAATATACAAATATCACATCTCCATCGTCCATAACGAGTTAAAAAGTATACCTATAGAAATATAACCATGAAGAGAATAATTGAACAATTTTGTAAGATTAGACGAATGGTGCTGAGCTAAGGAACTCTACATCTGGATAAGTTGGATCGCTTTGCATCAGAAAGTTCATACTCAATTTGCACCAATATGAACAACCATGTCAAGGTTAACATGCTTGTTTTCACCCGATTCGGATCTGGACTGTCCAACATGTTTATTTTCACCTGATTCAATTCTGGACTCTCCAACATGTTTGGTTTCACCCGATTCAGATATAGACGCTCTAACATGTTTGTTTTCACCTGATTCAATTCTGGACTCTCCGACATGTTTGTTTTCACCCGATTCAGATATGGACGATCCAACATGTTTGGTTTCACCTGATTCAATTCTGGACTCTCCGACATGTTTGTTTTCACCCGATTCTAATCTGGATTCTCCACTTATGCCTGTTAAACTGAGATCAGGTGCCGCTGTAATTTGGCTTAAAGTCTTAAACCATGACATATTATGGTCATGCTGCCCTTCATATGTTGTAACGACCATTTTTGGATCATTGGATGCCCTCTCTACATGCTTCTTCACAGGGCAACCAGCAATTGAGCATCTGTAGTAACTCCTATAGATAAAGGAGAAGTTGGCATTAGCGAGAGAGAAAAAGCATTTCAGATAGAACTTTGGAGGGGAGTGGCATGAGAAAAGCTGACAAAGTGGAAATAAGAAACAAGGTATCAAAGCAACACACAAAGTAGAAACCAAGAACAAGGGGACTACAGAATATAAAGATAACTAATCAAGGAAATTAGAAAACAAGGACGATTGTATTAATACATTATGAAAGTTAAACACTTCTATAGGCCCAGTGTCCAATTTCACCAACTATGGCAACTGTTTGCACGAGATGATCATTTAAGCGACCATACATGTACTATAACCACACTTACAGAAAACAAGCATAGTTCTTATTTGACAAAAACAGAATTTATTAGACTCGTGTCTGGTGTAATGTTACATCTGATTTCAAAAGTCCATGTTGGACTTGAGAACTCGGAAGAATCCAGTTGAGAAAATGTATTACTGGGGTAATGGAGGATTGTATAGGGACGACCATAGAAAAACTTCTTGTTTATATTAGGACGAGATAACAGAAAAATTGTACTAAAATTAGTAAAAAATAACTCATGCAATTTGGGAGAGAGGTAACAGCATTAGTTTGATCGGATGCATAATTGCTTTCAGTCAAGAAGTTGCAATGCTATAGAAGCATGGTTAGACTTCAGTATCTTTCACCAAGATTATAGAGTCAGTACAGATAATGCTTCCATTTTTTGACAAGGAACTATCCGATAATCCTGTAATATGATTAGAAAGGATGGCTTATCCAATTTCTAAGAGAAAACTGTGTGGAAATTTAATAAAAAATAATACAACTAAAATTAGAACATAATAGTAACGTAAAGGTGGATCTCAAACCCAAGATTCAAAAGAATTCAGACTAGACAAGAAGAATTCCTTATTAGTTTATAACTAAAAATGTAAAAGCCAAATACTCTTAATAGCAGGAAGCAACATTTAGATAGTTTTTAGCAGTTGATGTCATCCATCTAAGTCTTTTACAGGCAATTGGAAAGCTCCAACACATCAACATAACACAAAAGGAACACAATTTAGAGTAAACCCTATGTTGCTTGGACCCTTCAAATTCTTTGCCGCACCCGTGTCAATCCAACATGGATGTGGGTGTGGGCCGGATTTGGTGAACCTAACTTGGGTACTTTGACTACACCTACGGCCAAAAAGTATATGTTGATTGGGTATTTGGTTTGATTTTGGATCTATATCATACACATTCACATAAAGTACTACAGCACTGGCTAATAAAGAGATAATTTTGATGAATAAAATATTAAGTGTTTACAAAGAATTAATTATTCTAGCTATAATTTAAAATATTCAATTAAACGTCCAAATATAAACTTACATGTCATAATATACTTTATTTGTTAGAAGTTATAGGCACACCAAATTATGACATATTTAAAGTCACAAGTCTTTCGTAGTTTTGTTCTTTCTTAAAACTTTGTGTCTAGTCAAACTTCGCCGCTATTAATTGAAATGGAGGGAGGATGAATCACATGCTTGGATAAAGTAGGAAGATTATTTAAGTTGATTAAACTAGTATTTTTTTTATCATGTAGGGTATCTTTACTACTTTTACTGTTGTTTCTTTTATTTGGATCTCTTTACTACTACTGCTCGCAGTACTTTTCCTTCCCTTTTTACAGTATTTTCACCGTAACTTTTTACTCGTGTTTTTTTCCAAACAAATTTTGAAAACGCTTTTCCTGAGCCGAGGCCTAACGAAAACCTCTTTACTTCCCACAAGATACGGGTCATGTCTACGTACACCCCACCCTTCCCATACCCCACTTGTGGGATTAAACTGGATATGTTGTTGTTGGAACTTAATACCCATGCCCATACTCCTCTACCATATCTCTGAATCCTAAGATAAAAAGGATACCACTCTTTTATCAATTTTTAATTATGTCATAGCCATTTTTCATTTAACTGATTAACAATAATGTATTCAGATCACCTTGTTAATTTTGGAGCGCTCGGGAAGGAATAGAAGCCATCAAAACAAGCTAAAACTTATGGGAAATTGAAATGGAAGTGTGGGTCTCAAAGACCAAATATTCGCTCTTTATTTAATATTGTCGGTCTTACAAGTGTCTTATTGAACTAGCCGTACACTTTGGTAGGTATCCTCCTATCATATAGCACTTCGGCAGCACTCCACCATTTCATTACACACGAAGTGTTCAAACAGTAAGGGGTTCAATGAGCTGAATTGAGAGACATGTCTAGTGTAGCTTGATAGGAAATCCCAAAGCGGTAATGTGATGCCCATGACGGAGGGCGGGTCAAGCAGGACTGGCAAGCTTCTAGACCGGCAAGCTTCTAAAAAAGGGTTGCACATGTCACCTTAGGCGAATACCACATCGAAATGGGAGAGGAAAGTGAAGGGCATTATAAGGCATGACACAAGTTCACATGGTACGCACGCTTTTGGGGCTCGATGTGGCGTAGCCCGAAAGACAAATATGTGCGGACCTAGGTTTAAAGCGGACAATACATGCCATGGGCTTGGGCTGTGACAAATATGATTTCAGAGCCGAATCTCCCTCAGTACGATGATGGGCAGCGTCCTCGCTTGGGGGTGGGGGGGGGGGGGGGGGGGGGGGGGGGGGCGGGGGCGGGGGGGGGGGGGGGGGGGGGGGGGGGTGAATGTGATGCCCATGACGAAGGCAGGTCAAGGCTTCTAGGTCGGCAAGCTTCTAAAGAAGGGATGCACATATCAAGCTTAGGCAAATCCCACATCGAAATGGGAAAGAAAGTGAAGGGCTTTATAAGCATGACACAAGTTCACATGGTATGCGCACTTTTGGGGCTTGAGGTAGCATAGCCCGAAAGACAAATTTGTGCAGGCTTAGGCCCAAAGCGGACAATACGTGCCATGAGTTTGGGTTGTAACAAATATATAGAATAGGTAGAAACAATGAATAATAAGTGGTTTAATTAGAGGGAAAACGGGTCTAAGAATGGAAGTATGGGTGAAAGAATGTACTTACTAGAGTTTGACATTGATACTATATAAAAGAATCTGCGCATCTAACCCAAAACCTAAAGGCCAGGGTTGGAGTAACCCAGGATCATTGTAGACCTCTTTTGCAACACTTGCACAACCAATATGTGACGTAACGTATCTTAACAGCATTCATTCAAATATATTACTAGAATGTAAATTAGGGTGACAAGGACTTGACCATAACCGAGTTAGGAAAAAATTGTATTTTTCCTTGATAGCCGAGAAATCTCAGAGGGAAACAGTGCACGATTCGAACTCAGTGGATAATGGACGCGTCCATAAAATTGTTTATTACACATGTTTTAAAGAAGAGAACAGAAAAGGAGCTCCACTGAAACAACTTCCTTTAAAAGGTTGTCAAAGTTAGAAGAGTGACATATAGTGTACCTTGTTGACGCTGATGACAAACATTATGACACGTACAATCATGTGTATCTAGTTTGTGTGTGCATGCATAAAGATCAATCAGATGTATTCATTAAGTTTGACCAAAGCCAAGACACATCTGGAGGCATCCCTATTTCCTATCCCACCACAAGTCCGTTATCCCCAAAAGAAAAGAAGAACCAATAGTTCTACACCAAAACAAAGAAAAAGAGGATTAGACATATTCACGATACACATCCCCTTGGGAAAAATTCTGCAGCTTCGTGCTCAAGCGATTGTACCTTATTAACCCTAACAAAGGCGCTAACTCTGCGCATCATTAGATCTACTGAATATGACGCATCTATAACCTACTCTGCGCTCCTATTCACTCCACTATGACCTATGTAGGAATGTTTTAACATCATGTTACAAATAACTGGATGCAGAAATCATTAACTGCTTGGTCATAGGGGTGGGACTACATTTAGACGTACAAATGCACAAAACTTCATTGTAAATCTATCTTTCCGGATTATCAGTAGGTACAGGAGAAAAAGTGGAAGTGAGCCAAAAAGAAAGATCCTTTTTTCCACCAATAGTCTAGTTTCCAAAATTACTAATAGTTTCAACATTACATGTATCATGAGATTATTGCGTAACAGCTCTGCGGGAAAATATTCTGAGGATGAAAAAAGATAGTGAGGAAAGATAACACCTGATATTGAAAAGTGATGATAAAAAGATTCCTCAGGCACTGGCATACAAATTTGCAAATATATGTTTTAAAGTAATAACTACATGTACCTCGGATTTGGATTGCCTTTTACATATTTTTGCCCGTATTTGCGCCAGCGGTGACCATCGTTGATTATATCTACTTCGCTCATGGTCTGAACAATGTGTCGTGGTTCACTATGGGACTTAATAGGTGGAGTATCATCCTTAGCAATATCTTTTTTCCTGTTGCAAAACAATTGCATTAACTTTTAACTTTAAGAGAGTATGTAGACCTTAAAACACCAAAGACAAACATGGCATGGGATTTAACATACTGTCTTTTTGAGTCCGGACCACTATTCTTATCGACCTCATTTTCTAATTTATGTGGCTTCAAAGGCGTAACCTGCATACCAGCACCAGCTGATACAACGTCCAATGCAAGCGGGGCCTCTGATGGCTTACTAGATTCACATGTTTCTCGCGTGGTAGATTTCTCGCCTTCAGCTAATAAATGTCACAAAATAAAATTAGTAAAAATTCTAGATCAAAGAAACTCATAATTCACTCAGAAATTTTGAGTACCTTCTTCTGATGTAGTGAGCACTGGAATGTCTGGTTGTCTCATTTGCAAAGGGACCACCAATCCAGGAGAGGTCTGCGGTCCACTCGGAGTTTTCGGATGTTCATGCTTCCCAATATAGTGGACATCTGTAATATGCCCGTCATGTGATCTCTCCACTTGCTTTTTTGCAAGGCAATTAGGGTATGTGCACTTATAATAACTCCGAGTAAACTCATTTCCTCTGACAAGCTTCTGACCATACTTTCGCCAGTTATATCCATCTTCCAATGGTTTTTCAGGTAACCTGAAGAGAGTCATACCGCGATCAGATGGCAACCCATGGCCACTAGTATCAGGGTTTCGCCTCGGTTGCAACTTATCCAAAGTTTTCTCAGGCCTTACGGGATAAGTCACTCGTTGGTGATCAGATTGTGATACAACTACCTCCATGCTCTGACTTTGTATTTGATCTGAAGAATCTGAAGCCTTACCAGATAATGGGGAAACCACTTTCTCTATTACACCAGATTCTGATCCACATGCTTTTGCATCTGAGACCTTTGGTAAAATAGAAAGTTGACTACATACAGATACATCACCCTCACTCTTAAGACCCTGTTTCTGCCGCACATTTTCTGACTGGTACTGTTGTACTTTAGAAAGAGAAATATCTTCTTGATTAGATTGTGACACATTACTTGACACGTCTTGGGATGTTGAAGGATGTGTAGTTTCCTCTTGATTACTTTTTGATGCTTGTGCGTCAGCAGCAGGACTCAGTCTCTTCTGCAACTCACCAGAAACAACATCAGCTGAAATTGATTCACAGCACCCTTTCTCTTTTAACTCTGGGTTGTTGGTTGCAGGGTCAGGATCAGGGTCTGGCTTCCGCTGTAAATTCTCGGAGGAAACTTCACTGGTTGCCTCTTCTCTAGGGGTACCCATTATCCTGTGCAAATCCATCTTTGAATCATGAGAACCAAATTATACACAGTTCGGCAGGGGAACAAAGTACAAGTATACAGGCAAACGAGACCTTATTCCAGGGCAGTTATCATGCTGTACATTTTCAAAAATGAATTAGCAGAAATAATAGATGTTGTGAGTTAACAGTTCAATACTTATCAATTGTTGAATTTGGATCTATTTGAACAACAACAACAACAACAACTACGCCTCAGTAAACAAGTTAAGGTCGGCAATATTGATCTATTTGAACATGAAGAAATAATTCCAATTATCTGAGAACAGAACAAAATAGCTGTTCATGGGAAAGGGAGCATTCAATTGAAAATACCACTGACTGAAATTTAAGAGTGAAATTCTAGATACTCAGGTTTAAGTTGTTTCAGACAAATAAAAAACAAAAATTGTTTACACAAGATATTTGGGTAGTCACATCTGCCTATGGTGCCATATGTGACAGACACTTATATAAAAGGATTTTGTTTGCAGTAGAGTTCGAACCTCTAACATGTGGCTAACTCTTACCACTGGACCCAAAGCTACGAGGCGACAAGGATGAGCATCTCTAAACAAGAAGGATATCCATAGTGTTGAATATTTTATTAGCTACTAGATACAATCAAGAGTTCAATTGAGTCTACTTTTATACTTCACAACATTCAAAACACCAAAAGTAGCATTTTACTCTACCCAGACATTGGAAAATCATCCATGCTCCAAATCATAACCCAATACTAGACACAAAAATTAGCATATATATCAACAGTTGTGACAAGGAGGATAACATTTATATTATTCATAATAAATAGTTGTATTTCTTTAACCAAGAATACTGCAAACCATATCCTAAATTTTCCTTTCATTTCAGATTAGGACTTAAATGTTCCTTTCTCTACACGCTTCTTCACCAAAAAGGGAGGACTGCAAATAGATTATCGAAACTAAGTACAAAAATTAGTTAACATGACATGCATAATATATAGTTTCTTTCTCACTCTATTTTCCTAAGTCTAAATCAATCTTTGTATTATATCTTAGCTAGATTTTATGGGTGGAACGGAACAGCTTTTAATAATTTACAACTTCTTTCAGGTAATAGTGCTGGGCGTACAATCCAAGTAATTACTTGAATATTTCCCCGGTTGCTGTACACAAACCAAAACAATGGTCCGTCTTTAACTCTTTCTTTTTTTCATATTGTAAGATTTATTGATGTAAGACAGCAAAAGCTGGACAGAGTACATCCAAAAAAGGATATCAAGAGCTGAACTATGCCCTCACCATTCCTAACAAGAAACAGCCTTTTGGGTAACACCATTTCACAAAAAGATATCGAGGGAGGGAAGCAGGAGGTATACAATTCTATGAGGACGCAATTAAAAGAGCACATGTATCGTGCAATAATGATGCTATAATAGACTGCATGGAGATGAGAGAAGATGCTGGTACAAGAAACCTCTAGACGATAATAGCTAGGGAACGCCAATTTCAGAAGCTATAACCATGTAAAACTCTGCTATGCTATTGCTATGACTGTCAGAAATGGAATTGGTGGCATTGAAGAGTTAACCAAACTCCGGGCTGTTTCTTTTGGAAATTAATAGAAAAAGGACTTAGAAATCTAGGAAGTCTCTCATATTGAACCATAAACTTACTCAGCAAACCAATCAATTTTCATGATCATGTGAAGCAACTTGAGTTCCGAAGCAAATCTCGGGACAATTGCCAGAATTCCTATTTAAGCATTGGTGGGCAAAGTTACGGTACCTGTGCCCGTGGGAGGTAGCAGGCACCGGTGGAGTAATCAAAGTGCACGATGGCCCAGACACCACCGTCATCAGGGGCGGATTTAGGGGGGCGGAAGGGGGTTCACCCAACCCCCTTTGCCGAAAAATTACATTGTATATATAAGGCACAATGTCTTTTGACATAGCCCAAAAGTGTAGCTTAGTGGTCAACAGGGTTCAAATCCTTTGTAAGGTCATAGGTTCAACTCCGCCACTGACCGTCATCATCCAACAATCCTATTTAGCAATGACTACATAAGTTTATGAACAAAGGGAAAAAAATGGGTCTTTCCCAACAAAAGCCCTATGCTCAACTCCTTACAGCCTAAGTCTTATCAGCCATTAACAGGGTACAAAATCAAACAGGAAGGAGAAAATTTAGCACCAAAGCATAGCAAAATCTAAGGGCAGACAGCTACATGAACTTAATAAAGAACACGTCTTTAATCAGCAAAAGCCCTAAAATGTAACTAAATTCTACAACACTGAAGAAAAAGATAAAAACCCAGAAACAGTAGCACAAAAAAAAAAAAAAAAATTGAAAGTCAAATTGAACAAACCCTTAGAAATTCAAGAACCCAAATTGACAAAGCTAATTTGTACCTTCTTTCTGCTTTATTTTGCGCCTGTTTTCTCCTGGGAAAGTGGGGTCTATATGAAGAAGCTGGTCATTGACTTGGACCAAGTACTATAAATATTACCAGTATGAGTAATTAAGAAGCTGAACAAATTGAGGAAAGGTCATTAACTGTAATTTTGAAGGAGTAGTAGTTGTTCAACCTTTGGATTGGAGTGGGAGAGACTGAAGTCAGCCGTTGGATTTGTTTAACAAACTTTTGCAAGAGAAAGAGAGAGGGAGAGGGGGGGGGGGGGGGGGGGGGGTTGGTTGAGAAATTGGTTTTGGGATTTAAGAGGAGAATCCTAGGGGGGGGGGAGGAGGGGTTGGTTGAGAAATTGGCTTTGTGATTTAAGAGGAGAATCCTACTATTTTTTCCTTAATGGGTGTCAGTTATGTCCCTCCAAATAATGACACGTGGGTCATATTGATTGGACCACATTACAGTCAGAGGTTTTTGTTTTTTGACTTATTCCTTTTTACTATTTCCTCTCTTTTGACGACTTCTTATTTTTACCATACTACTCAATGATGTTTAATAACCGACCACAATTGTGGTGAAGTGGTAAATTTTCTTAATTAGACCTCTTGGGTTTGAGTTTTGAGTAAGGAGTCTCTTTCGCTTTATCTTCTAATGTCGTATGCGCGAATTCGTTTCAATACGAATATGGAACACTGAATGAAAAATCAAAAAAAATTGTGTTTAATTGAACAAATAAGTTATGACACTCCTTCTATTTTAATTTATGTGAATTTATATAATTAGGCGTGAAGTTTAAGAGAAATTTCTTAATATGATCATAAATGTATTATAATATTTAAGTGGCTAAAAAGATTTTGAAACTTATGGAATAAAAATATGGCTTATCATTTATTGGCTGTGAAAAACTTCTTATAAAGGGTAATATTGAAGTTCTAAAATTAAGAGTTTTCTTATTAAGAAAGGGTTTATTCTTTTCGAAACTGAATAAAAAAGAAATAATTTTATAAAAATTGAAATAGAGGGAGTATGATTTTAATTTATGTATTATACTAGTTGGTTGTAGTCAACTTTAATTCATTTAGTATTAGTTGGCAGTAACAAAAAATATTAAAAACCACCTAGTGTTATATGTGTTGCCAGAATTTGACTTGATTTTTAGGGTACGAAATCACTTCACTAACCACTAGGTCATACCTTAGATCCAGAATTAGGCGACTGCTTTACAAATAAGATAATATTATACCCCTAATAAAATTAGTAAAAATCATGCTTTAATGCATATCTCCATTTTTTGCTTATCCTTTTGGCATTGAATTCTCAAAATACATTCTTGTATGATCTCAACAAATGGGAAAAGGAAAAACTTTCATTTTGCATCTCATCCTGTACAAATTAAATATGTCATACTTTATAATAAACATGTAGACAATTGCTAAGTCTTCACATTCTTTACTTTAATCACTCTGAGCTACTCCCCGTCTCATATTAATAGTCGTAGTTACTAAAAATAATTGTTTCAAATTATTTGTCACTTTAAAAATTCAAGACAAAATTGATTATATTTTTTTCTTTTTTACCCTTAGTAATAATTATCCTTAAAGACTACAAACACTTAACTTTGTTATCAATGAAGAAATATTAAATATTAAGACATGAATAAAAGTAAAGTAATCAAAATTTCATCATAATTAATTTTTCTAAGGGAGCGTGTACAAGAGAATCATGACAAATAATATGAAACGGAAGAAATAATAGTCATGAAGGTGTATACATTCATGACCAAGTATTTCCAAAGGCTTTCTTAGATCTTATTGAAACAAATTTCAGGCCTTGTGTTCCATATTCATCCAATGATTTCTGTCGATTTTTGGATTGATAAAAATAACGATGTAGAGGAAAACAGCGCAGAGATTCTCTACAATGATATTGTCATAGACCAATAAAAAGGGATAGGCACAATACGTAAGTGGCCCTTAAATTTGACTTTTTTTGTTATTTGGACACTTAAACATAGGATTGTTCTTATCATGCACTTTAACTAAAGTCTATATGTGCCAATTAAACACTATCCAGATTGTCCGCCAAAATTTTTTTTTAAAATTAAGTGTGTGTATTACAGTTACCTCTTAACACCCTAAATTTAACAACAAATTATTTGAAATCTTTCACTTAATAAATTTCACCCCCAAAACAAACTAAAACTCATTTCATAAAATGGAAAACACAATTATCCCAACCTGATCCCTCTCTTTTTCAAACTTTTTAACTCTGCTCAATAAACAAGAAATTACCTTCTTAGGTTTCTTAAGAATTTCGTCGGCATACCACCTGAAAAAATTGCAAGTAACTTTGCCTTCGATTTTGCCAAGAAAAGAAATGACGATTAGGGTTTAAGAAGTCCATGAAATAATAATATGGCAGCAATCTCACAATAATAAGAAACTTGCCTTAAAGAAGGTGATTTCGATTTGTTCGACATTATGAGTGAGTGGAGGAGCTAATACTCACGTCAATGAGTGACCTTCAAAGGAGCAGCCACAAACACTTCAAGATGTGAAGAAGATGAGACTCAATTCAAGAGAGCTTCAAAAGAGTGAGCTTTATATGCAAAAAGAGGCAAACAAATTAAGAGAAAAAATCGACAGGTTCGGTCTAAGGGGAAGAAGAAGAGAAATAGAAGAACGGGGAAAAGTTAGAGCTTTAATAGGAATAATATATTAGGATATATATAATAATAATAATAATAATAATAATAATAAATAAATAAAAAATCAATAAGTTTTTCTCATGTTCACCCGGTCTTTCCCTTGACAGTGTTTAATTGGCACATATGAAGTTTAGTTGGAGTGCCTGATAGGAACAACCTTATGTTTAGGTGTCCAAGTGACAAAAAGGGTCAAGTTTAAGGGCCCAATTATGTATTCTGTCAATATAACGCAATTTTAGCGATATTGATAAATATAGTTGTTTGTTGGTTATCACTTTTTCCCATGACAAACTAATTCAAACCACTTATTAAACTTAATACATTGATGTGTCTGGTAGACAAGCTGCTTCTTGAACATCTCTTGATGTTATTGAACACTGCTTGAACCAAATGTTGGCAGTGACCCAATAGTTTTGATGATAGAAAGGAGAAAAGCTGAAGAAAACTCAATAACTGGATCAATATTGGAAAACTTTTTTTTAAGGTGGGGAAAAAATTCAGAAATAGCCTAATTTACAACTGGTAACGAAAAATAACCGCAAATTCAAATGTAATTGAAATTTGGTTATTTTTTCATGTAAAGATAAAATCTTAACAAACACACGCTTATAATTCCGGAAAAATTCCAACATAATATGCTGGAGTTCGAATTGTATAAGATTCTAGCATAATGTGCTGGAGTTCCAACGTAATATACTGAAAGTTTATACGCAAGTCGTCGCGTACATGCTCCGTTACAACTTCGTTCATGCACCAATCAATTGACAGTGCTCCATAGCATATTATGCAAGAACTTTCTATATTTTAGCTAGGGTATTTTTGTCCATATTTTATCTCCGCATAAAATAGTGGTTATTTTTCAATTACTTTGCAAACGATGGCTATTTTTTGATTACCAATCTAAAAACTGGCTAGCGATGGCTCCACAACTACAAGCTCAACATAGTCACTAAGGTAAGCACATGTTGACATTGATGATATATTGCAGGATACTGTCACTTAGCTACATGATCCAAAAAGCTAGAAAATAATAGTCCAACAAAAGTAGATTAAACAAGCTGAACACAAGAAAATATATACATACAAACCAGAACTGTTACTAAGCAACTAAAGGTTTCTCTGGAATCAATTCCTGCACTTGATGAGATTCAATGACGTTTTTCGCAGATTCCACGACGG
Source organism: Nicotiana undulata (assembly GCA_005239495.1). Classification (NCBI taxonomy): domain Eukaryota; kingdom Viridiplantae; phylum Streptophyta; class Magnoliopsida; order Solanales; family Solanaceae; genus Nicotiana; species Nicotiana undulata. The sequence goes on from MDKH01081786.1 coordinate 15,134, forward strand.
ATTTGCCATTGACATAGTGTTGTCGACAGACAGGCATGTACATAGCAGCACCACCTATAAGCTCCTTCTGCATCTCTTCAGTTTTTCTTAAGGTAAAAAATGCTCGTTTGCCACATATTTCACATCTTGCTGTCAACTTTGTAGCGGTATCTGCTAGTGGAATAATATCAAGTACTGAGCCAAACTTCCTCCTATAAGCAAGCATGAATTATCATCAGAATACAGTTTGTGCTGAATAATTTGACACTCCAAACTCTTAAGTAGTCAAGGATTACCTTAAGTAGTCACCATCTAGGCCAGCAACAACTACAGTCTTCCCGTCGATATCAGCAGCTTTGTAGCAGAAATCATAAAGGTCATCAAAAAACTGAGCTTCATCAATGCCAATCACATCCACCTGCTAACGACTAGATTTCTTAAGGTATACAATTATAGCTAACTAGAAAAATAAACTACAACACAACGACGAGCAAGAATCATATCGAGATTATTATATTAGAGTTCCACAACAGTTAGCATCTTCTTGTTTGCTACACAAAATTGTTCTTTCAAAAGGTCAATAGCTCTAAGCCAAGCAACTTTCACCTTCTCCATTACTTCTATGTGCTCAGCTCTTCCCCTTCACACTGGACATTTTTCTTTGTCTTGGTAAATTCCAACCCGCTAAACGCATTACTAACCAGGAGCACAAAACAGGTTCTTTCTTTCAAAACAACCATGACTATTCAATCAGATACATACTATTCCACCATATACATGCTACTTTCCAACAGGATAAATACCAAGTAACTCTATCCGTTGAGGTTTAGACAGATAAAAATAAACCGCCAAGTGTTTTTGCCTTGGTTGGAAATAAAACGTAGTCCCCGATGATGTTTATTAGCTTTATTGACCGTTAGGCCACACTGGTCTTTTCTGTTTTATTCCCTTAGTGACTCAAATCCCCAACTTTACAGCTGGAGATGGAGAGTCCTCACCACTCGGCTAAAAGACAAACAAGATTCCAGTAAAAGTTTTTGCCATAATTAAAGAGAAACCTTTAGTTCCTTTCCTTCCAGCAAAAATAAAAGGAATTGATGCAAGAAAGTTGACTCTTTCTTTTTAACATCAAAGCTTTCCAATATCAAGAAGGTTGCAACCAAAGAAGAATCTGATCACTCATTGACAAGAATTTGATGACTCATACCCAAGCAAAACGATTGGTCTACATATGTCAAACTGAACATAACAAACTAGTTTTCTAGGATCAACAAGAACAATAAACCCAGTATAATCCCACAAGCGGGGTCTAGGAAGGGTAGTGAATACCCATAGACCCTTGGCACGAGGTAGTTTTCTAGGATCACAAACCTAGAATTTCAAGAATAGGCACTAAGTCTCAATTCATATAAGATTAGTCCAAGAATAGCACGAGAGGAAAGCAAGAAAAGGACTGCACCTTTTCATAGGCATCTGGTCCAAATCTTTGTTTGAAAGATGAGAGATCAGGCAATGACCAACATGGGAATTTTGTCCCGTCATGAGTCACCACTGCATCTACTGCATATCTCGTATCTTTGTTTGACTTGATCATTACCACATTTCTGCAACACAGTTGAAGAACACAAGTTACAAAAACGATAGTAGAAATTAATCAACCAAATTGGCAACATAGCAACTACTTCAATCTATGTTGCGCGGACTCTCCAAAATGAGGCCGCACCCTTGTCAGATCCTCCAAAAATAGTGTATTTCCGAGCAACATAGACTTCAATAGAACATGTCAAAGTTCATAAGTTGGAGCATATACAACAATATTATAACCAATCAAAAAGTTCATCTATCCGAAAAGATTGATACATTCAGATACCTCAACTTGTTGTAAACTCCACAAGATACAGAAACAAATAATTTAGTACTAAGATTATGTTTTATATGTTATGCATATCTAGCTTAAAATGTTACCCCCTCAGTTCAATTAGGTGTGGCGGGGTTCAAAGTTCGAGTGTTAAAATCTTTTTTTTCAATGTGAATTCAAACATAGATTCTTCAGATTTTTGGAATAAGACTTACATATTTGAGAACTACTTATAAGGTGATATATATGACAATAGTTTAATAGAAAAAATTTATTAAACCACTTCAAAGAACATGGTCAAAGAAAACTCACCTTAACTTCCCAAATAGTAAGAGTGCCGCATAAAATGGAACATAGGGAGCAAAAAAGTTCTTATATTTTAAGTTATATGCACACAACGTGTAAAGTTTTGTTATACTGACAATTCAACCTATATAGTAGGTTAGTTATCATCTTTAACAGATTACAATTAATACTTATTTTAGAGATTTACATGTTATTAACTTATAAGTGACTAATGGTGTAATATTTTCCGCACCATCAACATTGACATAGTCAGAAATTTAATCAAGAGTATTCAAACTTTAACGAAGTCAATAATTTTTTTCCAATGAATAAGGGCACCAAATGTTTTTAATCAAACTACATAATATTTAGTTAAATCGTAAAAACACTTGTAATAGAACTACAATTTTATAATTAAAACGGATACCCTTAACCATAGGGCTGCCTCTTTTTACTCTGTTTAAGGGTATTCGAAATATAATATATAATGATCTAAAGTGGAATTCAACCTATATGCACAGCTAAGGGTGTTCACTTAACCACACCTGGGACAACAAAGCTACACCATTGGCTGCCAATCAATGGCGGAGCCACGTGCAACCAAGGGATGTCAACCGACACACTTTCGTCGGAGAATTACACTGTTTAGCTTGGTAATTTTTTTAAAACTATGTATATATACTATATAATAACACCCCTTGAATTCTTGACCCTCTTAATGAAAATTCTGGCTCCGCCATGCTGCCAATATATGGAACTTAAACTCTTTATTTCAACTGTATATTCAGTTAAACAAAGGCAAACAACTTAAAACAGAGGGTAAATCACATAGATCTAGATAGTAACTAATCCACAACCCTTTATACCAATCAAGCCTATAAATTCTTTAAAAATAAAATATTTTTGTACCTGCCCATTTTGGCTTCAGAATTGACTCGGCGAAGAAGGGCAGTGGTTTTACCAGCAAACATTGGGCCAAAAATTACATGGATTTCGCCTGAATTAACATGATTATGGCCTCTTTGATCTGTTCCAGTGGGTACAGAAACTGGATTTTTAAACGATGAAGTTGAATAAGACATGGTGAAGAACTGAAGATTGTAATTTTTTTTTCTTTTTCGGAGCTATGTTTGTAATTATGTGAGAGGAAAAGATGAAGAAAAGATTTCAAAGCTTTATAAAATATAAAAAAGGTGTTGATTTTGAATTTTGGAGGAAAGGGTCAAAGGGATATGAATTTTTTGTTTTTAGATTTGGAGGGAAAAAGTAAAAATACTCAACTTTTTTTAAATTAGAGAGTTAGTGATAAATAAATATATATTTTTCTTTCGCTTCAATTTTTTATTATTGTTATTATTGTTTTTTTTTTTTTTTTAACCGGGGGTCTATCGGAGACGTTCTTTCTACCTTTTGAAAACAGGGTTAAGGTACACATTATCTCCTCGCCTATGGAATTACACTGTGATTGTTGTTGTTATTATTGTGTTAAATAAATATTTATTCAGAACAAATTGTATTTTAGAAGAAAAAAATTCTAATTCATTCTTTAATATGTTGGTTTGGGGGGGAGGGGGGGCAATATGTTAGTCCAGCAAATTTTCGTTGATCATTTTTCCTTTTTTTAAAAAATACTTTTGGTCACTTGGCGGAATTGTTAATATTTTAGTGATTTACAATTAAACCACTAAAGACAGTCTAAATTACGTAAATTACCAAATAAAGTTTTTTTCTACTTTGCTAAAATATTAATTTAGCAGGTACTTTAGAATACTAATAAAAGTTTCTACGGTTATTATTCGCCAAATTAACTAATCCAATCCTCTCTTAAGTAGACTTTTTCCATACTTGAATGTCAACTTTAATGTAATTTATGAAAACTAGGTTTGGCAATACCCAAAACAATAAAAATTGTGATGCATATTTATATACAGTTAAAATCGGGCCCACACGATTTTGTTGGTTAACCGAGACCAGCATGATGGATCGAAGACTGGCACCATACTATACCAGACCGAGACGTATGGATAAGGTACCGAGCTCGGGATTCGAAGCGTCAGTTGAGATTGAGACCAGTGATGATCGAGACCAAACGGGACAGACATCAAGCAAGACCGAAGATAGTATAGTAACAGAAAGCCGAGATATACGTGACGGGCCGAAGATCGTGGCGGGAATCTCAGAACAGATCAAATCAATAACGGTTACCTAGCTAATCATGGGATTTCCTTCAAAAGTTAGAAATGTATCATATATAGAATTCCTTTACTATATAAAGAGGTTCTAATCATTTGTAATCAATCTAATTTTTGCATTATCAAAGCAATACAATACTCTCTTCTCTTATTCTCTTGTTCATCGGTTTACTTCATACTCATAACTTTGCTATCGGTCAGTTCGAGGGCATTCTAGCTCGAGGGCTACTTTTCGTTATTGGTTTGCTTTATTTACTGTCAATTTCGTTATTAATCATTATATTTTTATTAATTGGTATTAGATGAAATCATGTATCCTTCAAACCACTTATAAGTTTAATCGTTATCCGATTTTAAGGTAAACAGTTTGGCGCCCACCGTGGGGCTAAGGATAATAATGATTGCTTAATACTGATTTTGATAACACACACTGCTTTACACTTGTTCTCGTAAGTATTTTTTATTTTAGGATCAGCATGTCGAACTCACAAGCAGTACCCACACACGCTGACAACAGCCTCGATTTCCATGGAGAAAACGACAATGTGGCCGCCCCAGGGATCGAAGTGCCCCAGGTTGGCATCGAGGGAGTACTAGTTGCAGACCCCGTCGACATCAACTCCCACATCATTATAAATGCCAATTTGGGCGTCGACCCCGAAAACAGCATCCGCAGAAAAAGCTCGACCAACCAGTCAAGATGACAAGGCAGCGAAGGCGGCGGAGTTAGCCTTTGATTGATATTTGAAATGATGCAATCTCAACAAGTTGTCATAACGCAACTTCAAAACCAGAACCGGGCTTCGAGTAGAGCTAAACCTGAGCCCTAACTTGAAGTTGCTCACAGGGTCAAACCAGTACCGGAGAGGTCAAACGCCAACGAATCGGGGACTGGCCCCGCTATCATGAAAATGATCGAGGAGCTCACAAAGCGAATCGAATAAGGGGAAAAGAAGATTAAGGCAAATGACAAAAAAGGTAGAAACATATAACTCTCGAGTTGACCAAATACCAGGGGCACCACCGATTCTGAAAAGTTTGGATACGAAGAAGTTCGTGCAGAATCCTTTTCCCCCAAGTGTGGCTCCTAAGCCCATCCCAAAGAAATTCCGCATGCCAAAAATTCCCAAGGATAATGGGACCACCGACCCTAATGAGCATTTCACTTCCTATACATGCGCGATAAAGGGGAATGATTTAGAATATGATGAGATTGAGTTCGTTCTGCTGAAGAAGTTTGGAGAAACTTTATCGAATGGGGCGATGATATGGTACACCATAATTTGCCACCCAATTCCATTGATTCCTTCTCCATGCTTGGATTCCTTTGTCAAAGCACACGCTGGAGCAATAAAGGTCGCGACTAGGAAGTCGGGCCTCTTCAAAGTAAAACAGAAGAACAACGAAATATTAAGGGAATTTGTATCTCGGTTCCAGATGGAATGCATGGACCTACCCTCGGTCGCAAATGATTGGGTTGTCCAAGATTTTACTCAAGGTTTGAATGTACGAAGTTTAGTAGCCTCACGGCAACTAAAGCAAAATTTAATTGAGTATCCAGTTATGACCTAGGCCGATGTGCATAATCGGTACTAGTCAAAAATTAGGGTCGAGGATGATCAGTTGGGAACTCCTTCCGGTTTTGTCTATCCAAACAAGCCCATCGGCAGAATCTAAAGGGACATCGACAGAGACCCCCGATTGAACAGAGATCGGTATCAACCATACGTCGGAGATCATAGGAACAGCGCCCCTGTACACAATCCCATTCGAAGTGATCGAAGGAACGATCGAGGACAGAGCTCCCGAGGGCTCATGAGTAAGAGTGGTTTCGATAAACATTTCGAGCCCACAGAAACACCACGACTATCGGAATAAAACTTCAGCGTCGATGCATCAGCTATTGTATTAGCCATTGGGGGGATCAAAGATACCAAATGGCCTCGACCTTTGCAGACCGATCTGGCCCAGAGGAACCCAAATCAGATATGCAAATACCATGGTACCCATGGTCACAGAATAGAATACTGCAGACAGTTATGGGAGAAGGTAGCCCGCTTGTTCAACGAGGGCCACCTTCGAGAATTCTTGAGCGACCGAGCCAAGAATCACTTCACAAACGGGGATGCAAATAGAAAGAACGAACATGAAGAACCACAACACGTGATTCACATGATCGTTGGTGGGGTTGATATTCTGTAGGAACCCGTGTTCAAGCACACCAAGATATCGATCACCAAGGAAAAGTGAACTCGAGGCTATGTTCCAGAAGGGACCTTGTCTTTCAATGACGAGGAAGCAGAAGGGATATCACAACCCCATGATGATGCACTAATAATATCTATTCTTATGAATAAAATTCAGTTTAAACGTGTTTTGATTGATCCAATAAGCTCGGCCAACATTATTCGATCGAGGGTCATGAAGCAACTTGGCTTACATGATCATATTGTGCTCACAGCTCGGGTTCTTAATGGCTTCAACATGGAAAGTGAAACTACCAAAGGTGAAATTATCTTGCTAGTAAACATAGCCGGGACCATTTAAGAAACAAATTTTCATGTGATCGAGGGTGATATGAGATACAACGACCTGATCAGACGACCTTGGATTCATAACATGAAGGTGTTCCCTTCAAACCTTCACCAAGTTCTGAAATTCCCAACACCCGATGGAGTAAAAATAGTGTATGGGGAACAACATGCTGCCAAAGAGATGTTCGCGGTCGATGAAGTAATACTGGTGTTGGTGCTCTCATCAACAAAGGGATCGGAGTCAAAAGGAAAGCAGGAGGCCAAATAGCAACCACATGTACCAACCTCGACCCAATCAGAAGAGCAGGGGGCGCACGAGGATGAAAAACACTAGATCCCCCGATCTTTCATAATTCCCAAAGACTTAGACGCCAAAAAATCAACGGTCAAAGAGCTGGAGAAAGTCATACTGATCGAGTACCTGCCCAAACGAAAGGTATACATAGGCACGGGGTTAACTTCCGAGCTCAGGGAAAAACTCATTAAATTATTTTTAGATAATATGGATTATTTTTCTTGGTCCCGCCTTGATATGACAAGGATCCCACATGAGATCACTACCCATCAATTGAGCTTGGACCTGAAGTTTCGTCCAGTAAAGCAATAGAGAAGTCCCCAGTCAGAGGTTAAGCATGAATTCATCACGGACGAGGTAACCAAAATTCTCAAAATAGAGTCCATTCGGGAGGTAAAGTATCCTGAGGGGTTAGCAAATGTAGTAGTAGTCCCTAAGAAGGGAAATAAACTTAGAATGTGAGTAGACTATAAGGACTTAAACAAAGCATGACCTAAGGATTCTTTTCCTCTGTCGAATATTGATCGTATGATCGATGCCACGACCGGCCATGAGATTCTCAGTTTTCTCGACGCCTACTCCGGGTACAATCAAATACAGATTAACCCGAAGGATCAGGAAAAGACTTCGTTTATCACTAAGTAGGACACCTATAGTTATAATGTAATACTGTTTGGGCTAGAAAATGTTGGTGCAACTTATCAACGCCTAGTAAATCAAATGTTAGAGGAATAAATAGGAAAATCAATGGAAGTTTATATTGATGACATGCTAGTTAAGTCCCTGCGAGCACAGGACCATTTGAAGCATTTGAACGAGACTTTCGACATACTGAGAAAGTACAACATGAAGTTCAACCCGGAGAAGTGCGCGTTTGGGGTCGTCTTGGGAAAGTTCCTCGGCTTCATGGTATCGAATCGGGGGATCGAGATCAACCCCGATAAAATCAAGGCCATCGAAGATATCACGTTCATGGATAATGTTAAGGTCATACAAAGGTTAATAGGGCGCAAGCCACCCTAGGACGATTCATTTCGAGGTCCTCAGATATAAGTCACATGTTCTTCTCACTGCTTAAAAAGAAAAGCAATTTTGTATCGACCTCGGAATGCCAACAAGCCTTGGAAGAACTAAAACGGTACTTGTCGAGCCTGTCGTTGCTTCGCACCCCAAAAGAGGACGAGAAACTCTACTTGTACTTGGCAGTCTCGAAAATAGTAGTAAATGGAGTCCTGGTTCAGGAAGAACAAGGTACGCAATTGATAACTAGGGATTTTAGCCTACTATTTGCTCTCTTTTGCTTATGTTTTGGGTTAAAAATGCGTTAAGGTATTCCGGAACACTGACTTAAGGTGCCTACTTGCAGGTTTTGGTCAAAATGAGCAAAGAAGCCCCAATAAACTCAAAAAGGAGTTAAACTTGCACAAGCCCAAGGGACAACATAAATTGATGACAACGATGAATTCACGCGACCACGGAAGTACTTCCGCTGAAGCGACCACAAATATGTTGCACAAGATTGAAGTTCAAAGAGGTTGATTTGGGCTCAAAATAGACCGCTGACCGCTATAGAATTACGCGACCGTGGAATATCTAACGTGACAACGACTGGAATTTCGCTGAGAGCGAAGATAGAGAATCAGAGACTTTGCAATCTCAGGTCAAGCAAAGAACACAGTCCGAGAATATTTTACGCGTCCGTGAATGAAGATCACACGTACGCGGTAGATTTTACGTTGTCTGTGAAACCCAACCCAGTCCAAGTCCAGATTTGAAGAAACGCGGTCCGCGCTCGTTTTTGCACGGCCGCAAAAATACTAGCGCTGAGACGCCTTTCACGCCCCCTTTTTCTCGCGAAATCGAGTTTCGACATTTTTGGGACAACTCCCTTCCTTTTGGGATGGAGTAAGGGATTTGAATAGTCGCCACCTAACGGATTAAGGTGCATTAGGGCACCTAGAGCAATTAACTCATGAAACTAGTTTGCATCACCAGAGATCGGGTAAGGCTCAAATGACCTTGAGGGGAAGGTGTTAGGCACCCCTCGAGGTCCACAACGGTGGGTCCCGACCGAACTTCATTAAGCGAATTTGTCTAAAAGGAAAATAAAAACAATTTGGACAAACATAAATTACTTTAAACAGGATTAAAGGGGTCCTAGGTTTTTTAGCCTATAGGATCATTCCATGCAATACTTTGTAACTTCCCCAAGTTGGGGTGTTACTCATAGTATTAGCGCACGGGTCATCATCTTCTTTACTACCCAATTACTATCTTTCAGTTGTTACCTAAGCGTTCTAATAGCTTCTAACTCGTTCCTTATGCGTGCACTACCTTTCCCTTACCTATGGCCCTGTAGGTATTAGGAACTCTATTTAGGATGGTTCTAGACCGACCTATGTTACTTAAAATGAGAAATCTTGGCGACAAACAAAATACAAATAGGACTTTCATGTAAGGAAACAAATAAGGGCTCACATTGACCTCCACACATAAACAACAAATGCACGCAATTGAATCAGCAAACTTTGTTACTTTTAGAATCCTATATGCAGGATATCTATATGAGCAGAAACAGAATGTAAAGAAGCAGTTTTATTAAGGCGAGCATCGAGACCTATTAGTTTGCCTACTGATTTTATTAAGCATGAATCTGGGCAAGATGTTACAATTTTTAGGCCCAGAATCATTAGCACCGCCTACATATTTGCATAAGTGATAGCCAGAATTGGTCGAACTCATAACTGATTAACAGAACTCTATATGCATGGTTTCTACGAGTTTATTAATTATAGACCTATAACATGGTTTCTAAGTGAACTACTGATTTTAACTTATAAAGATAGGTTTTTATCCCTTTAGATCCTATAGGCATGCTTTCTAATTGCAGAATTGATTTAAACTCCTATAGACATGATTTCTAAGTGTTGGGTTGATTTAAACTCATATAGGCATGATTTCTAAATGGTGGTTGATTTAAACTCCTATAGACATGATATCTATTAACTTTAAATCTTATATGCATGATTTATAGGTTTGATATTTATTTCACCCTATAGGCATAATATCTATAATTGTACGTGGGCAGAATTTTAAGCAGATTGCCAGAAAAGGTTATTATATCAAACAGAATCCTATAGACATGGTCACTAATGCACGTTGAGTTAAAAATATGCGGGGATCCTATGAACAGGATTTCTAATGCAGAAAGTCTATAAACGGGATCTCTAATATGCAAGTGTAAAAATACATAATTAAACAATCAGGAAAATCATATAGGCAGGATCTCTAAACAAGTAATAACACTCACATAATTTGATCAACATAATTAAAACTATAGGCAGGATTTCTATCTAAGTTTAGCAAAAATAGAAGGAAACCCCCCAACTTTCACTAATTAACCCCAAATCTATTATTACAAAAATTATTACAACCTAGAATATCGAATGAATTACATAATAGTATCCATTACACTATAGGGAGCCTTCATATGTCCAATATAAACCTGGAAACCAGGCCTTCAAACATAGCAACTCTGGAGCATAATAGTGATCCATCCATGGCACATAAAATTAGGCTTCTAGTGTGTCAAAGGTCCCACCAGAACCACACTCAGAAAAATAGTTCATAAAAAGATTGGAAGACCAACCCCAATGTGTCAGAGTTCAGAGGAGTCTCAAGGACCCTAGGCAGTGCTCACACTGGGGGTGGTGAGAACCTAAATGACTAAGAGTAGTAATTTGAAAACCAGTGCATAAAGGGTAAGAGGGCAAGTTTCAAAATAGTTTAATTTTTTAGAAGCAAACAGATTTAGAATACAAAGTTGCAAACAAAACTGCACCAAGAAACAAACAAAGGCCATGTTCGCACATAGTTCAAACAAATTGGCATTTGATTAGGCTAGATTCTCATGCTAATATAAACAACCATGGCTTAAGTGCAGAAACAGCCAGTAAACATAAAGGACACATGGATTAGCCACATGTTTGATTACATGCTTGCAGTATCTAGCAAAGTTCAGAACAGAGAACCTAAAACTGACTTAGGCAGGGTTTCGCATTATTGAAGGTAACTTAGTTTAGCATTATCACTAAGTGGGATCAAGTAGTCATATAGCAGGCAGAATCATGTTGAAGATTGAAACAAATTAATCAAATAAAGCATGGAGAACATAATAGTAGGAGTTGAGGCATACCGGTTGAGAAGAAAGCAAACAGGAATGCAATTGCAGTTAGAATTTAGAGAATTTGGCCTTGGCTTTCAGCCGACCAAATAAGAGCCACTTAGTACAGAAATCAGAACAAGAGAGTAAAGAGAGAGCTTAAGTTTTTGGGAGAACAGAGAGTTCGAGAATTGTAAAGTTGTTCAGTTGAAAAGTTGGTCTAAAGGGAGTGAGGATGGGGGTTTAAATAACACATAATGAAGTAAACTAATAAGGTAAGGAACCAGTCATACACAAATAAGGTATAAAAATCAATTAAGGTCAATATGAATCAATTAACAAGACAGAATTGAGTAAAGTCAGGCTAGTACTACTTGATTTAAGGAAACCTTATACGGAATCAATTAGTAATTAAGTACTAGGTTAAATAAGGTAAGAACTAACTCCAAAATCAATTAGGAGTCAGATATAATAATCAAAGCATAAAATCAATCCAGTAAGTAAATTAAGGAAAGTAGCACAAATTATTAATCACACATTAGTCTAAATAAGGTAAGAACAGGTAAAATCCAATAAGGAAACATCAGTACTAAAGGAAAGCCCAATTTCAAACCCTAATTTAAGTAAGTGAAATTAATTAATAATTATTCGACAGAGTTTAAGGCAAACGGGCAGAAATTGTACAATGAACAGTCAAACAAAATAGGGTTTTGGGGGTTTTGATATATTAAAAGGGGTTGGGGAATTTAGGGTCTTTGATCTTCTGAGATCAACGGCCAGGATTAGATATCTAGGTGGGGCGGGTTTAATTAAACGAGTATGGGTATTGGGTAGTTGTGTTAGGTTATTAGGTATTGGGTTATTGGGCTGATAGGGTATTGGGCTATTGGGTAGGTCCAGGAAAATTTTTAATAAAAAGGGCTATGTTTTAAATACCCACTTAAATTAATAAAATAATTTATAAAAATAATTAATAAATGATAAAAATGTTATTTGTATATGAAAATTATTTAAAATAATTATATTATAAAAATATAAAAAATTTATTTTTCGTGTAAATAATGTAATTATGCATATACGAGCTATTATTGCAACTATAGCCTAAAGATACAAATGTAATTATGCATAAAAATATTAAAGCTTAATATAAATATAAATGATAAAAATTAAGTAATAAATTATTATAAAATTATTTGTGATATAATTAGTAATTATTTAGATAATAAAATGATGGAATAAATTACTTAAAAATCTTTTAAAATCACAGAAAATTATGGAAAAATATTGGTTAATGATCATGCACTACTTTGAAAGTATATATGTATTTTTTGAAATATATATGGGAAAAATTGGGTATCAATAGCGCCCAGTATTTCACTGTCTCCATAGGGGCATTTTTTTCCAGTAATTTGAGTTGTGTATAAATAGATCTTTTTCATATTTTTAGGTCAACTTTTGTATGAGTGAGCTCGTGAACATCAACACTTTACCACTTTGAGTAATTTTAGAGTAGTTTTAGCTTATAACTTTAGATTTTGTTCTTGTAATTAACTTTTATGGCTTGTATTTCATCTCCATCTTTAATTTCTACCTTAATTATGAGTAGCTAGACCCATTATCTAGGGTTGTGACCCAACCCTAGTGTGGGTATTTTAATGGGTCTTTAATTTTAGCATTTATTTGTTTATGGGTTAATGATATTTAGCTTGTTTCGTGCTTTAATTTTTGAATTGGCGGTTGCAAACAATGATTCATGCATTTTTTACTTAGGCTCTTCTTGAGAAAGAGAGCCCAAGTCTAGGAAAAATAGGCTAACAAGAAATTGGAATAAATTCAAGAGATTGATAGCCTCAATTAAAGGGTTAAACCTAGAGATAGTAATACCAGACTTGAGCCAATTTTACTTGCATTGTTTGAACACCCAATTAGGTTTGAGAAAGTCAATTCAGGCAAAGTCACTCAAACTACCAAGAGGTATAGAGTGAATAATTATGTGTAAAGGTTATATCACGACCCCAAATACAAAAAGCTTGTCCTAAATTCTAGACCCCCATTAGATACTCGCCTAGGTGTATGTCACCTCCCTAGTGCTTTTTATCAATTGAAAAACTCCGACAAAAACATTGTACATAGATTATTTTCAACAATTAATAGCAATACAATTAGAATAGAAACAAACTCAATCACGGTTAGAAGTGCAGTTAAAGACAACACACATAGCTATATTAGATAGAAATCCAACTCCAAACCAATATTAACTCCCTATGGATATCGATCCCAACCTTTCGGGTATAACTGCATCGGCCACTCCTCTCCATTATATAGTGGTGCAGGGTTGGATCCGATCAACAATTCCCTGTTTATTATGTTAGTTGGACCTTAGGTGAGGCCGAAACCAGATATCCACACTTAGAAAAATTAGCGCTTGCTTTAATAAGCGCCAGTAGGAAAATAAAATCGTATTTCCAATGCCATCTGATATGTGTTGTAACCACCTATACTTCGCAATATTTTGCACAAATCCGAACTCTCGGGTCGATTAGCCAAATGGGTCGTCGAGATAAGTGGGTATGATATCTAGTATCAACCCCAAACGACCATTAAGTCTCAAATTTTGGCAGACTTCACCCCATCCCTCGTACCCGAGGTCGAAAAGGAATTATTATTAAAATTGAGTACACCCTCGGGGGTGTGGACCCTCTTCACAGACGACGCTTCGAACGTGAATGGGTCCGTGTTGGGAATCATTTTGAAGCTACCCACGGGAAATACAATTAGATAGCCTATCAGAACTTTAAAATTAACTAACAATGAGGTCGAGTGTGAGGCCATGATTGCAGGTCTCGAGCTGGCTAAAAGCTTGGTAACGGAGGTCATCGAGGTTAAATGTGGTTCCCTACTTGTGGTTAACCAAGTCAAAAAAACTTTCGAAGTTCGATAGGATCAGATGTGGAGGTACTTAGACAAATTACAGGTGACTCTATATCGATTTAAGGAGTGGACCTTACAACATATGCCTCGGGAACAGAATAGCGAGGCCGATGCCCTTGCAAACCTGGGGTCATCGGTCGAAAATGACAAACTCAGCTCGGGGATTATCGTATAACTCTCGAGATAAGTAATCGAAGAGGGCCATGCCGAAATAAATTCCGCGAGTGACCTGGGATTGGAGAAATAAGTACATCGAATACCTAAAAGAAAGGGAAACGCCCATCATCCCCGAAGGAGTTAAGGACTCTACGCAAAAATCCAACATGGTTTACCTTGGCCGAGGATGGAACATTGTTCTAGAGAATGTTAGACGGGCCATTGGTGATATGTTTGGGACCGGGAGACACCGACTACATCCTATGGAAGATTCACGAAGGCACTTGTGGAAATCATTTAGGTGTCGAGTCCATGGTACACAATGTTATCATAGCAGGGTACTATTGGGTTGATATGGAAAAGGATATAAAAGGGTTCATTCGAAGGTGCGACAAATGTCAAAGGCATGCGCCGATGATTGTCCAACCCGGAGAACAACTTCACTCAGTGTTATCCCCGTGGCCATTCATGAAGTGAGTGATGAAAATCGTCGTCCCTCTCCCATCGGCCCCACGTAAAGCTCAATTTATTTTGTTTATGACTGATTATTTTTCTAAATGGGTTGAAGCACATGCTCTCGAGAAAGTCAGAGAAAAAGAAGTCATAGACTTCATTTGGGACCACATTATATGTTGATTTGGGATGCTTGCCGAGATTGTGTGCAATAATGGAAAGCAATTCATTGGCAGCAAAGTGACAAAATTTCTCGAGGATCACAAGATTAAAAGGATTGTATCTATACCATATCATCCCAGTGGGAACCGGCAAGCCGAATCAACAAACAAGACCATCATTCAAAATGTAAAGAAAAGATTGACCGATGCCAAGGGGAAATGGAGAGAGATACTACTCGAGGTCCTTTGGGCGTACCGCACGATGTCGAAATCTAGTACGGGGGCAACACTATTCTCTTTAGCCTATGGTGGTGAAGCTCTTATCCCAATCAAAGTCGGGGAACCTAGCCTCAGGTTTCGATATGCAACTGAAGAATCAAATCATGGTGCTATGAATACAAGCCACGAATTACTGGATGAAATATGAGAAGCCGCCCTCGTTTGATTGGCCGCACCTAAACAACGAATCGAGAGGTATTATAATCGAAGAGCCAATCTTCGACATTTTAAAACCGGGGACTTGGAGCTAAGAAAAGTCACCTTCAACACTCGAAATTCGAATGAAGGAAAACTAGGTCCGAATTGGGAGGGATCGTATCAGGTCTTTGAAATCATTGGTAAAATATCTTACAAGCTCGGCACAATGGACGACAAGCAATTAAAGAACAATTGGAACGTATCGCTCCTAAAACGATACTACTATTAAGGTATGACCTTTCCATTTTTCATTATATTTTAAACTAACCAATTGCAAGTGTTCGATCAGGGACAGTGATGGATTCTTCAACGAAGTCTTTAGGTCTGAAAGCACGCATTGCACTCTTTTTCTTTAGACCAGTTTTTGTCCCAAATGGGTATTTTTCGGCGAGTTTTTTAACGAGGCAACCATTGTTCGTGCTAACTTAGAGCAAATCAATAGTATCTGAGGCTCCTTTACAGTCAACCTCGAATAGCGGAAGGAATCACCCTCGGATGTAAACTTTTGTTGCAAGAAAATTACTTCGTGACAACGGGGTTTCGATAGGTAAATTTTGTAAGGGTCAAACGGTCGAATGAACCGTGCCCATATAGGTTGCTCGAGCCTCTGACATCAAACATGTACACATGTACTATCATATATTAAGAGAAGCTTTTTCCTTGCCAAATATCTCATGCCTTAGAAAAATATTACTTTACAACTTCGTTTTCTCGATCTATTGCGAAAACAAGCTTAAGGGCCAGGCCGATCATAATGATAGTACGAAGAATTAACCCCACACTCGGAGACTACCGTCTGAAAAAACAAATGAGATTGAATTATTAAAAACTTCGAGACTAAAAGACCTTAAAGGCAACATTTGGTTTTTGTAGGTGTCACGCCCCGAACCTAGACCTGGATGTAACACGGCACTCGGTGCCTGACTACATATGACCGAGCAAACCAACGGGCTAGCTGAATCAACATGTGATATCATAACATACAGAATGCAAAGATAAAATAACACATGCAGATATGATGAAAGTCTAAATGATATAAATCCATTGCGGAAACACTAATATAAGCCTGAAACATATATGTAGCAACATTGCTTAACCTTAAATGCATGTGACTCTGTCTAACTGTTATTCTAGTCTATGAAGCACTGAAAACACTGATTGTCTGATACTATTGAAGACTGTAAGGTAGTGATAATGCCCCGAAAGAACTGGGGATCACCAAATAGCTGGTACGAGAATCCTAGCACTCTGAATCGTCAACCTGTAAATCATTACCTGCATCGTGAGATGCAGGACCTGGGCAAAAAGGGACGTCAGTACATTTGAATTGCACTGGTATGTAAAGCAACTGAAAGAAAAATTATAAATACTGAAACAAAGCTGATGGCTGAGAATTGATAATTAATAACTGAAGTGATAATGATAACTAATAACTGATAACTGAAATGATAACTGATAACTGAACTGAACAAAGGAAGTAAGGATATGAATATTCCCTTTTCTGAATGATGAACAACCTGTTTATCTGATAAACTACGACCTCAAGCCCATTATTTATATATATGGGGGGGGGGGGGACACACAAAAGCTACGGCCTCGGGCCCAAGTATACGTATACATAACAACGACCTCATGCCCAAATATGCATAAAGCATATAAACTGCTGCCTCAGGCCCAGATACAAGTGTTCAATATTTAGGGATTTAAATTCAGGAACTGAGAATGCAATACTGAGTGATAATAAAATACTGAATCATACTGATTTACATGATACTGGAATACTGAATAGGACTATACTGAGACATGTATTCATGAATTGGTTATAAAATTGAAACCTCAATTGTTTATGACATGCTGAGTAATCTAGACTGGGAATCATGGGCATCAAACCCAAGTCTATATTGGTTACACACTGATTTCACAACGTTCATAGTGAGAGTCATGAACGAGTTACAAAGCTAGAGAATAGAAGTTCTGCAACTATTCAAGGGACTAGGCTTAACTGTATTTTTGAGACAATTAGTAACGTGGTAAAAGAAACATAATGTAGGGAGAATCATTAACATTCCCAAACATAGAGAGTTAGCCTCACATACCTTAAATTCCTGCTCTTGAGCATAATACAACATTCACCAACCCTTTCAACTTTAATCTATATCAATACAAGTCAAAGGGATTCCATATTAACTATGATACTCATGTTTTGGTCACTTAAGCATTTTATCACACACTTGGTGAGAATAAAGCTTCATAGTCTTTATTAATGGCGTTTTCACACCCAATAACCCATTCTCTTGCTCCTAGATAAATTCTAAAGTCTCAAATGGTTATAATCAACATCATTCTTCATCACCCATAAGGTAAACAACACCCTTAACCAATAATCAACAATCAACAACCCAAACCTATAACCGTTCTTGCTTTTATATCAAACCCATCAACTCATACCTCATAAACTAGAGTCTATAATCATTAATCCAATGCTAGAATCAATCGGAGGGTGAAGACATTACCTTTTTGAAGTTCAATCCCCTTGAATTCGAGTTCTAGGGTTCCTTCTCCCAACAATGATGCCCCAATCGAATATCTAATGATATGGAGGGTTTACCCATGTTAATAAAATATTGAAAAAATTGAAATTAACTTGGAATCACCATCAAAACTTACCTTGGATGGTGGAGGGACCTTTAAGGAGTTAGGTTTTGTAGAGATTCCCTTCCTAGAGCAAGTTTTTGTGTTTTTGGGTGTAGGGGGCGAAGTAGGGATTTAAAATGACCCCAAGTGCGTCCCCCGCGCACCTGAAGGCCTGACCGCGCAAAATGGCAGTAGCACTTCCTCAAGTGCGACCGCGTGCATGACCCTCCGGGCGCGCATATTGAGCACTATTCTGTAAAACACACATAACATTTTGCACAGATATCCGTTCGGGCTCCACAATATATCGTTGGAAAGCCATTTCAAGGGATACAACTTTCACCTTTTTAGTTTTCCTAAATTCCTTACACATTTTTCCTAAAATCCTGCTGGAAGACGTACCTTTTGTAAACTTAATCGATTTTGTCGAATCTTATGCACCTCACTCTTCATCTTGATTCTGAAACAACTATTTTCACCCATACTCATTCCGCTAGGACTTCATATGTTTAAAATATCAAATTAATACCCATTTAACATATACACACCTAGTCCGAATGTACGGAGTGTTACAGTAGGCCACGTCCACCCCACTCTGGGACTATCCCACTCGGGAACTGACATTTCGAGCAAGCTCGAAGTGAAGAGGAAAAATAAGCCCAAGAGGCAAGTCCCAAATAAAAGGCCATGGGCGAATTAAGACGGTTCATAGACGTCCAAATTACGTAATAAAACATGCCTTCGAATATTTTCATAAAATTGGTTAAAGGAGGCTACCCTCGGCAAAATTATGAAGGGTTTCGATAATATCAACCCTAAAAAACCCTAAGGGGTACAAAATTATTCGAACTCTCGAACAATTCCTTATGTCGTGTTAAGGCACTACAAAACATTACAAGGGTTTCGATAATATTGACCCTCAAAATCTCTAACGGGTACAAATCTATTCGAACCCTCGAACAGTTCCTTATCTAATGCCAAGGCATACTTTTTTTTTATATGACTAACAATAAACTTTTTAAGCCGAAAGGGGAAAAAAGCCATTTTAAGTCCACATCGGCCTAATACAAAAGCCTAAGGGACATTTCTATTTTGAGTTCTAGATATCATCCTCACTTAAATAAAACTAAGGGCTACCCTAATTCGAGTTCGAGCAAGCACTCACTCGATTATAAAAACTACACTAGTCCAACTTCGATCGAATTGCCTAAGCCTCGAACCTATGAATGCAATTTCATAAGGCATAAATTAAACAAAAATTTCATAAGGCAAAAATGAAATAAAGACAAGACAGAAAGAAAAAGGATATTTATATACATAAGATGTTATTTACAAGGTCCGATCAGGATCCTATACAAAAGTTCAAAAATGAAAAATCCTAAAGTGCCTAGTTTTCTCCAGGGGCAACTTCTTCTCCATCGGGGTCCCCTCCACTCTGGGACCCACTTATGCTCCCGGAGTCATCATTGTCGGGAGAGGCCAGTGCTTCGGCTTCAAGGTTTTTTGCATTTTCAATCTCAGTAGTGAGTTCGAAGCCACGGGCATGAATCTTCCCGAGAGTCTCCCTCCGAGACCGACACTTGGCATGCTAGGCGACCAAATATGCTCGATCTTGGGCAGCGTCAACAACTACCTTTGCCCGAGCTTGAGCGGCTTCAGCATCATACCCGTAGACGGACACGATTGCCTCAACATCAGCCTTGGCCTTCTCAACGTCAGATTTGGCCGTTGCTAGTTCGGTGATCAACCGGGCTTAGAGCTCCTCAATTTTCTTGGCATGTGCCAAGTGCTTCTCTTTAATGCCTTGAAGTTGATTGTCAGCCGAGGACAACTGAGTCAGAGCAGCCTCCTTCTCTGAGGCAAGGCGGTCCATATTTTGCCTCCATGCTGTGGTCTCCGCCTTCACCGCATCTACCTCCCCACGGAGCTGCTCGATCATCTCGAGCTTCTACAGGACCCGTGAGATCGAATTGTTAGCCATCACCCCGAACCAATGCCATGAACTTCTAAGATTTTTATTGCCTGCTCGGTCAGGTCGCTTTGTTCCTTCCGAGTCGCAGTTAGCTCAGCTCGGAGGTCCTTGATTTCTTCTTCTTGCTGCCCATTGAGAAGTTTAAGGGCATTCTTCTCATCAGTAAGCCCTTGAATATCGGTCTCGTACTGGCTCAATTCTGCTCGAGATCTTGAAAATGCCTCCTGATGAAGCACCGAAGCCTACACATATAGAAGAAAAGAAATTAGACAAGAAAAAAACACAAACACAACTATGATATCGACAAGGGGAGTTAATGCTTAACCGATTCAAATCCTACCGTGCCTCATTGAAGAGACTCGGTGCTCCACCCGAATCCTTCCTCGATATCTCCAAGTCACTCAGGCTAGCAACATCCTCGATCCCAGTAAAGTAACCACGGAAAGGGTTCTCCCCTCTGTGGGCTCCTTCTATGGAAAGAGTCTTCATGGCCCCAGCCTCCTGAATCATCCCCTCGGAAAACGAAGGAAGCGACGGGGAGTCTCCAATTTCTATTGCCCCAAGTGGGTCATTTGGGAAGTTCTCTTCATCTTGAGGAGCCTTGAGACCGGCCTCCACGGCCATATCCGTCGTTTGTTCACCTCGACGGGAGGCATCTTCGGCCTTTGATGACTCAGGGACTTCGCCCAAGTCACAACACTAACCACTGTAGGCTTAATTTTTTGTAATATTGCCCTTGTTATTAGGAAAACAAATCTTATTTTTTGTCCTTGATCCTCAACAGAGCTTCAGTTTGAGGTAATTTTAAATCATAGTCAATAATTGAGAGGTGAATTTTTTTTTTTTTTCTCAAAAAAATTTGGACGATGGAATTTCACTCAATTTACATTTGAGCTCCATTAATAACAAAAAAAGCACGAACTAATTCAGTATTCATGGGGTATAAATAAACCGAACGTGTAACATATGACAAAATTAAGCAATTTCAAATAGTATATGGACAAATTTGATCTTTGTACATTTTTTGGGTCGAAACTCGAAAATGAAAAGTTTCCTTATTTATTCAAAGGCCCTTCTATCTATCTAATCATCAAAATCAGACCAAGAAAAACTTCAAAAGTTCAAACTCAAACCATCTCCTTTTCTTTTCCTTCCTCATTACACCAATTTTTTCCAGTAAGTATATATAAGGAAGGAATTAATTGGAGGACAAGCAATTCAAAAGCCAATCCTTCAGATCAAATCACACTAGTTCCTCTCTCTTCTTTCTTCCTCATTACCCCATACTTTCATTCTTAAAAAAATAAAATAAAATAAAAATAAAAAATCTAAAACCAAACAAAAAAAAAGATAATTAAAACTTTATCAAAATCAAAAAGCTTGAGAATTGAATCAATCTCCTCTTATAAACACATAGTATTATTGTTCTCAATTTGGTCAAAAAAAAAAAAAAACAGTGGGAACACAAAAGTAAAGGGCAATATAGAGGGGGCATGTAGTACTGCCTCCTCTGTAGATCTTGTTGATTTTTTCATTTGGGTATTTTCAAAAGGCAGAATCTTGATTTGGGTATTTCTTTATTTTCCTCAAAAGTCTTTAAGTTTGATGAAATATTTTCATTGTTGGGTTGCTGTATGCTTGAGCTTTTACCTTTAGATTCATGTTTTTTTTTTTTTTTTTTAAGGATCAGATTCCTTTTGATTGAATCTGATAATATTTTGATCAGTTTCAGATTCTTGTCTGTTTGTTGAGGCTCTCTTAATACTACTTCATAGTAAAGGTATGGCCTTTACTGTTTTGCTGCTCTTTATTAATAATCTGCATTTTATTTCATTAATGCTGTATTTTGGATTTACCTTAAGTTTTCTCTTTTTCTGCAAAATGAGTATGGTAGTATGAAGAAAATTGTAGTATTTTTTTCCTTTTTTTTTCGGGCATAAAATAGCATAATCAGTGGTGAAGTTAGAAATTGTGCTAAGGGTGTTCAAACTTGAAAGAAGTGAAAAAGATTTCCCAATAAAGAGTGTTAAATATATGTTATATACCTCAAAATCTGTTATTTTACCTATATATTTAGAGTAATTTTTCGACGAAGACCACTCTTAGCACAATGTAGCTTCGCCCCTGAGCATAATTTTGAATGGAAAATGTAGAAGTTAGTTATTCAGGATTCTTGATTTTGGTATCATAGGAAAATGCATTCTGAGTTTGGCAAGTTATTTGTTGGTGGAATTTCTAAAGTTGCATACTGTTGAAGGGAAAATGTGGACATGGGGTTATTGAGGATTGTTGATTTTTGTATTGTAGGAAAATGCAATCTGAGTTAGGCAAGTTATTTGTTGGTGGAATTTCATGGGACACAGACGAAGAGCGTTTAAAGGAGTATTTTAGTACTTATGGGGAGGTTATAGAAGCTGTAATTATGAAGGATAGGACTACTGGCCGTGCTCGTGGTTTTGGTTTTGTGGTCTTTGCTGATCCTGCTGTTGCTGAGAGGGTAGTTAAGGAGAAACACAACATTGACGGCAGGATGGTAAGCTGTTTTAATTTCTATCTGATATCTCTGATAAATAATCCATTTTCTTACAATGTCATAATTTAATAGGTTGAGGCAAAGAAGGCGGTTCCAAGGGATGACCAGAGCACAACAAGTAAAAGCAGTAATAGTATTCATGGTTCTCCTAGTCCTGGTCCGGGACGTTCAAGAAAGATTTTTGTTGGAGGTTTAGCATCCACTGTTACTGAGATCGACTTTAAGAAGTATTTTGAGCAATTTGGAACAATCACAGATGCAGTAGTTATGTATGATCATAACACTCAAAGACCTAGAGGCTTTGGATTCATTACTTATGATTCAGAGGATGCAGTAGATAGAGTCTTGCTCAAGACTTTCCACGAGCTGAATGATAAAATGGTTGAGGTCAAGCGTGCTGTCCCTAAAGAGGTATCCCCAGGTCCTAGCCAAAGCCCGCTTGATCGGTATGGCTATGGATTAAATAGGATGAATAACTTCCTCGATAGTAGATTTAGTCCGATTGCTGGAGGTAGGAGCGCCTTTGCGCCATTTGCTTCTGGTTATGGTATCGGTCTTAACTTTGAACCAAGCCTGAACTCGGGATACGGGGGAAGTGCAAACATTAACAGTAGTTTAAGCTATGGACGGGGACTGAATCCATATTATAGCTCAAACAGATTTGGTGGTGGCGCTGGGTTTGATGGAGTTAATGGAGGAAACACTTTGTCCTTAAACTCAGAAACTCGTAATTTATGGGGCGATGGAGGACTGCGTAATGCAACAAATTCCCCGAGCTCTAGAAATTTTATAGTATCTGGAAGCGGGAACATTGTAGGAGGAAACTTTAACAACAGTGGAGTTTGGGGTTCATCTTCAATTTCTTCTCAAGGTGGAGGAAATGTTATTAGCAAAAGCGGAAATCTTGGTTATGGGAATGGTGATAACATGTATGGGTTGCCAGGAGGCTATGGCGGAAATGTCAGAAAAAGTGGGGCCCCTTTAACATCATATGCTGCATCTAGTGGTAGTTATGGCATGGGGGATTTAGCTGATTTCTATGGTAGTGGTTTGGGATATGATGATCGCACTTGGCGTTCTGAGCAGGATGCAACTGGTTCTCTTGGTTATGGACTAGGCAACGGACGCTCTGACATGTCAGCTCAAAGTTCTGCAGATTATTTAGGTACTTATGGAGTTAGCAAAAGACAACCAAACAGAGGTAAGCTTCTCATTTAATTCTGATGCCCACATGCGATTTTAAGATACGTTGTTATTGTCTTTATTGTTGTTAATATTACTATTTGGATAAATATATATCTCATATTATTATATGATAAAAGTGTCTAGCTATCTGCATCAGCGTTAGAGCGTGATTGTGCTTAAACTTCCCCTTCAGGCTCTTTACTTTCCTTAGCATGGATCAAGAATATTGACAATAACCTAAAGAAAAGCGTGTAAATTGCTGTCAAATTATGGTCTTTTGAGACTGGGAAAGCCATAAAGAAATCTTGAAATAGCATTACTTCTGTTACCTCACCCTCTTACTGGCCATTTTCATTTATTTTTTGTAAATTAGGTTCATTGTTCATTCTTTCTTTAGCCTATGGTCCATGGGAAACAACCTCTCTGCCATCCCAGGTAGTAATAAGGTTGCGTACATCTTACCCTCCCCAGGCCCCACTCATGGGAATCCACTGGGTTTGTTGTTGTTGTTGTAAGGTTCATTGTTGGTTGTTGACTTACGTTTCTAGAATTCTTGTTATTAGTATGCCTTCCTCAATCTTGATCTAGCAACTAAGGATTACTTTTTTTATTTTTTCTTTTCATAAAGAGCTAAGAATTTCTCTGAGTTTCTTTACTTGTCCTAATTGTAATAGTTAGAGAGTATAATCTCCACTGTCCTTCAAAAGATGGGGACATTTTGAATCAGAAAGTCTTAGTGAATGCTGTAATGTCTCAGCCTTGTGTCTATTAATTGATGTTCGAGAACGATGGTTATGGTCTTAAACATATATTTAGGTAGCGTACTTTATCCAGCAAATTGTATTCCTATAAATAGCCAAATTATAAGAATGCCCTTTACACCAATGATATCGATCAGTTTGTGGGATCAAAGACCTAAAAGATCAACAATTTTGTTAAGCATGGTAAAATAGAGTCAAGAAACCTGAAACCAATTTGGGCTATCTACAAGAAATACTATGAAATATCGACGAGATCACAAACAGTTATCTGCGCGGGAAAATAGAGGAAATTTTTCGTGAAAGAGCTAAGCATGAAAGTGCTCATATTATGATTAACCAAAAACAATAGAGGAAACTTTTTAGAACTTTCTTGTTCCTACAGGAACCCTCTGGTTTGTATGCAAAATAAAATATTGAATAAGGGTTTGCCAATTATGAGTTGGGCGCTTTAAGCATTCAGCCATGGATCCACTTTCTTTATTTAAAGAAAAAGAAAGAGGGTGCGGGTCAAATCCGCATCAAACCAGCTCTTTCAAGTTCAGTATGTTTATTAAGTATGGATAATGTAATTAAATCTGCAATACTTACTATATCAAGTGAAATAATTTAGAGGGTGGTGATGCAAGTCTTAATCTAAACAAGTTGGCATCCTATGTGGATTCTTTTCCACTGTACTCTGTTTTTGCTAAGTTTCGAACAACTTCCTTCCATGTGATTTTAGATCTACCTCGGTCTCACATATTATAGATATGTTCGACCTTAAAGGCCCAATATTCACTCCCACTATCGGCCTTAAAGTTGTTCTCTAGAACTTGCCTTTTACTTTGATAGGTATCTTCTTATTGCGTAACACTCTGATAGCACTTCCCCATTTCAACTATCCTATCTTACTTCTCCATTTCAACCATCCTTTTTTTAATTTTATTTTTATGATGCTATTCTCATTTCGAAGGGGTGCCTTGGTGTGACCAGTAAAGTTGCTGCCATGTGACCAGAAGGTCACGAGTTCGAACCGTGGAAATAGTCTCTTGCAGAAATACAGTGTAAGGCTGCGTACAAATAGACCTTGTGGTCCGGTCCTTTCCCGGACCCCGCGCATAGCGGGAGCTTAGTGCACCAGGTTGCCCTTTTTTCTATACTATTCTCATTCAACCGAGTCTAGATATTTGAATTGTCTGCAGTTAAGCACCACAATTTCGGCTAATCTCACTCACTCTTCTTATGCTGACACATGATTCAGAGTGAAATGTCTGATACAACTTCTCACACCTTGTTGCACGTCCTTATATAACCTCTCAAGCAAATTTCTTGAAAATTGATCCTGCTGTTGGTAATAAAATCAGAGAAACAATCAGTGACAAATCTTACAAGCGGATATCTCCGCAAATTATGCATGGAAATTGCCATTTTGGTTGCAAGTCGGGTTTGACATATCTCTTTCTCTGATTCGGTCAACTTCCCCAACTTCTCCCTTCATAATTTACCGAGTATATTAGTTTCCTAAACTCAGACCTGCGCCTCCCATTTTGTTTAGAACCTTTGTACTTGCTCAACTAAGCTCAATTCTAGTCAAGAGGACCATTTTCTCCATTTCAAAACCCTATGAAAAGAAATTAGTAAAATGAACAAATCATCCTTTGGACCCTAATAGATTTAGACTTGTTCGTACTTGCCAAGTGGTTGTACATTGGCACGTGTGTGTCTTTAGGTCCCATTTTCGTCCTGATTTTCACCCCGCTTTATGCTATGCAGTTGCAAACATGTGAGGTGGCTTCCGAGTCCGAAATGTGGTCCCACTTTAACCCCACCAACCTTGCTTACCTCGAAAATGGTCCGGCACCCTTTCACGTTTGTTGTTGTCTCTTCTTGTACTCGTCTCGAGCACTGAGCAATTACTTGTGATGAGAGAACAAAAGACTTCTTTTGCTAGAAAGGAGAAAGCTTTGTGTTTTGGTAAAGAGTATCAGATGCAAATTTCTTTCTTACTGTTCTGCTCTAAAATGATATTGTCCTTTTGTCATTAGGCTAAGGAAATCTGACATTGCTTTTCAAAGGACAAAATCGAGCATGATAGCAATCACAGAATGTTTCTTGACTTAATTTTGATGTAGTCCTTATCTGCTAGCAACCTAATTGCTTTGACGGCAATTTCACCTGAAAAGTATATTTCAACCATATAGTCTTATACTCTTACTTTGTTTCAGTTACTTGATAAGAGGGTGGGAAGGTCGAAGATTAGGGTAGAAGGCTAGTAGGTAGTCGGACGTTTCTCTTTGTCTCACTCAGTTCACTAGCATTAGTACAACAACAACAATCCAGTGTAATCCCACAAGTGGGGTTTGGGGAAGGTAGGAGTTCGCTAGCATTAGTGTTAGTATGATATCTTTTTATTCATAGATTGCTATTACTACCTAGAATTTAACTGCTTTCTTGGCTTCGGTCTTATTTTTGTGTTGTTGTTGTTCCTACTTGTTGCCATTACTTTTGTTCATCCTTTCTCTAGCCAAGGTTATATTGGAAACAACCTCTTTCCCCTTCTAGGGTAGGGGTAAGGCGTACATCTTACCCTCCCCAGACCCACTTGTGAGAAATCACTAGGTTTGTTGTTGTTGATAATTTTTTTAGTTTCTTCCTCTTCTCTCTTCCTTTTTTATACATGTATGTATATACGCAATTCCTCGTGATATGGTACCGGATTATTCTACTCTTAATCTGCTCATGCTCTATTGGTGCAGGAATTGGGGAGTAGGAGAAAATATCGGAAATCAAGGGCGTTATCGGAGGTGAATTTTTCTTTTTTTGTGCAAATCGATTCCTGAATTTTGCATATTCCACAATTACATGGATTTGAGAGGTTAAAGAATCCAAGTTCCTTTTTACTTATCAAAAAAAAAAAAAAAAAAAGAAAAAAGAAAGAAAGAAAGAATTGGAGTTCCTGTTGTAGGGCACCTGAGTCTGAGTGCCTGTTTTTGGTCTAGAAATAGTAATTTGCAAGAGACAGTGTTAAGTTTTGAGTTATGTTTTAGTAATTCCCATTTTTCCCTGGAGTGAGATGTAAAATCGGATTGCAGCTGCAGCGATACATACAAAGGAAATATACAATTTTTTGCACAAAGTTTATATTCAGATTCTTGGCTGCTATCGTTGGCTTTATAGTTTGTTGTTCCCTTAAATAGGATTATCCTATATGAACAAATTACTACATATTCAGAGTGCTTTACTTTTCTTGATATCTATATATTGTAAAAATAGCACGGGCTCGCCAGTTTTCGGACTGGTCATTCCAAAATAGCCAGCGTTTGCAAAGTCATTGAAAAATAGCCACTATTTTGCTGCAACACAGAAAGTTTCAGCATAATATACTGGAGATCGGTGCACCGTGTACAAACTTCCAACATATTATGCTGGAACTCTACACGCGGAAAGTTCCAGTAATATATTGGAGATTGGAGCACCTGTGTATGAACTTCTAGCATATTATGCTGGATCGGTATATTATATTGAAACTCTAATATATTATGCTGGAAGTGCAGTACACTTTGCTGGAACTCCAGTATAATATATTAGAGTTACAATATACTTATGCTGAAACTCAGTATATTACACTGGAGTTCTAGTATATTATACTGGAGTTTTAGTATATTATACTGGAATTTCAGTATATTATGTTGGAGTATTTTCCGGATTTTGAACAGTATTTTCGTTCAGATTTATCTTTACATGAAAAGTGGCTAAATTTCGATTATTTCTGAAACTGTGGCTATTTTTGAATGACCACTTGTAAATCTGTCTATTTTTTAATTTCTTCCCTATATATTAGGTGTAAATAATTGTTGCATTGGGGAACAAATTGAAGTTATTGTTTTTGAGCTTAGCTTTTGTGATTGAATGTATAAAGATATTACTATTAGCTTATTTAATACTTCCTCCGTTTCAGTTTATGTGAACCTATTTCTTTTTTGGTCCGTTCCAAAAGAATGACCCATTTTCAAATTTGGAAATAATTTAGCTTAAACTCCCAATTCTACCCTTAGTGAGAAGCTTTTATAACCATACTCTAGACCCCTTTTAGACTTGTTTATGATCACAAATTCTAAAAGTTTATTTTTTCTTAAACTCTGCGCTAAGTCAAACAAGTTCACGTAACTTGGAACATGGGAGTAGGTAATTAGCACACATTTAACCATTTATAAAAAGTGTGAATCAATATCTTGGAGATAAGGTAAGTAGCATATTATAATAAAGTTAAATTAGCTTGATAGGTGTGAAAAAGCTTTGCAGTGTCTCTACATATAAGTTAATTGTTTTTTTTTCATGTCAACATTATATTCTGAATTACTCGCTTTTGTTAATGTTGAATAGTTTAGTCATTTTAATGGGTGAACTGATGACCATACACATTTTGACTAGGCAATTTCAAGAGGATGTTGATGACAATATGCATGGGGTGCTTTGAGCCTAGTATTGTCTCAATGT
This sequence comes from Nicotiana undulata, assembly GCA_005239495.1. NCBI lineage: Eukaryota > Viridiplantae > Streptophyta > Magnoliopsida > Solanales > Solanaceae > Nicotiana > Nicotiana undulata. Next base: position 44,178 of record MDKH01081786.1, read on the forward strand.
ACGTTGTTTGAACTCTGTAAAAATACTGCCGAAAGTATATTCGAACCTCTAAAAGTAGTACATATTTGAAGGATACAACATAAGTACAGTAACATTTTCGGAGAGTTCTAGCAAGATTAGTCTCCACAAAGACAATGTAAAACTATCACCAAGGATGGATCTCGGCTCATATAAATGCTAAGCTCGTGGCATCTGCATTTTAAGTTCATCTTACAAATTTGAAATGTATGAATATTTAGAAATAACGATCAGCTTTAGACATAGTGTCAAGATGGCCGAGTTGGTCTAAGGCGCCAGTTTCAGGTACTGGTCCGATTGGGCATGGGTTCGAATACCATTCTTGACAATACCTTTTTGTTTCAGTATTATTCAACAACTACAATTGATATTGCTTTTGCAGATATTGAGACTTCGAAAAATTCATGACATTTGACATAGAGGTATACTAAAGAATTAAGGTATGGGAGTTACAACCACAATGTAAGAAGTAATGGGAGGTTAATGGACATAATAAAGAAGAGTAGTGAGTATTAATCTTTTATGAGTTATGGACATCCACCATGAGATAATTATTTATTACATTATATCGCTTCTAGTTTGGTCGTATATTTCATAGTTTGAGATTTCAATAGTTATTTGTTAACAGTTACACCACAAACGCCTTCGTTATATATAACCAATAAAATATTACTCCTACTTTCTACATGTTGTTCACTAGACTTGGACAAATACAGAAAAGCCACCTTTGATTTGCATCAATTGAAATTTGTATCTTAGTATTATCCCCTAGTCCGCTAAACCACACTGTTAACTGCTTTCTGTATCTTTTGATGTGATACACAATAAGGTTGAGGACAGAATTTCAAACAGTTTTGCTAGTTCAAATGAACCACACCTCCTACCAGGGTAAGTGTGAGGGTGGGAGAGGCTGTTGATTGTGGCGGCGTTTCCTTGCCGTTGGTGGAGGTGGAGATGGAGATGGAGGTTGATACTATATCTTTTTGAACTTGGATGTACTTAAATAAAGCAGAATGGATATGGGGATTTATATGTTCAGCTTCAACTTATTTGTGATTGAGACGTAACTTGTCCTTGCGTGCAGTATTTTAAAAGGCGTTTTCGTGTAGAGGCGTACGAAAAACGCCCCGAGGCGATGGTGTGAGGTGAGAGTTTCAAGAGACGTACTCCCAGCAATTTGGGGCGCACTCCCGGGCGTTCGGGAAATGGTCAAGCTAATACTTAGAACACTCCGCAAGCTAATACTTAGAACACTCCGCAAGAAGAATAAAAAAGGGAAATGGAACCTTGATAGCGCGTGTTCCATACATATGACTGGTGACAAACAACTGTTCAAAACTGTCACCAAACTAGATGGAGGAACAACCACTTTTGGAGACAAATCAAAAGGAAATATAATTGGAGCTGGAAGAGTTCCTCTCAGCTCAACATGGGACGTAGACGACGTGTACCTAGAACTTGGCTACAACCTCCTCAATATCAGTCAACTATGTGACAATTACTATGAGATTCGTTTTAAAAAGTATGGTTGGTTATTGAAGATGAATCATGTAAAGTTATTCTTTATGGAAATAGAGACATGAATGTCTATCCCATTAGTAACATCGATTGCCTTGGTAATCAAATTTGTCTAGCCTCTATGATTGAGGATCCTTGGGTATGACACAAAAAACTTGGTCATGCCAGCATGCATACTATTCATAAACTTTCCAAAAATGATCTTGTTATTGGTCTTTCAAAACTAGATTTTTCAAAAGATCAAATATGTGATGCATGTCAACTAGGAAAACAACCAGGTCCTCTTTTAAAGTTAACAACAGTGTTTCTACCACAAAGCCTCTTCAACTCTTGCATATGGACCTTTTTGTCCAACTAGAACTGCTAGCATAGGTGGTAGAAAATATGCCTTTGTTATAGCATATGATTTTTCTCGATTTACGTGGGTTATTTTTCTAAGTCATAAAGATGAAGCATTAAGGAACTTTGAAGTCTTATGCAAGAAGGTAAAACGGGAAAAAGGTTACTACATATCTTCTATAATAAGTGATCATGGAGGAAAATTTGAAAGGAAAGCATTTGAGAATTTCTGCAATGGTCAAGGGATCCCCCACAATTTTTCATCTCCAAGATCACCGCAACAAAATGGAGCAGTGGAACGCAAAAATAGAACCTTGAAAGATATGGCAAGAACTATGATTGTGGAAAATTCACTTCCACATCACTTCTGGGCAGAAGCTGTAAGCACAGCATGTCACATCATCAACAGATGTTTAATTTTACTTATTCTCAAGAAGACTCCAAATGAACTATGGAGAGGTAAAAGACCCAACATCTATTATTTTCATCCTTTTGGTTACAAAAATGGAAAGACAGTCTTGGTAAGTTTGATCCCAAAAGCGATGAAGGTATTTTCTCGGTTACTTCCCCTCTAGTAGAGCATATAGAGTTTTTAATAAGCGTACTCTTTCTATTGAAGAATCCATACATGTTATTTTTATGGACACTAACCCTTGCTTAAGGAATAAAAAACTTCCTAAAGATGAGAAAATTTCCATAGTTCCAAAGTCTATCAATACAGGTGAAAACACTCGTGATGAGGTGATTGATCATCAAGATCAGTCGACTAATAGTCCTATAGGCAATTAGGAACCTTCTACAATTGAATAGTCAAATCCTGTTGAAAAGGAGCCAGTATTAGTTGTTCCAAATGAATAGAAAAGTGAGCATGGATATGCACATAAGTACATCATTGGAGATCACTAGGAAGGAATGAAAACTAGAAGATCACTAAAGCAGACATCAAATATTTCTCTCATATCCCAGTTCGAACTGAAAAAGGTAGATGAGGCCCTGGGGACGAAAGCTGGATAACTGCAATGAAGGAAGAGCTTGATCAATTTGAGAAAAATAAGGTATAGGAACTCATTCCTAAACCTCCAAATGCATCAATTGATGGAACAAAATCGGTGTACAAAATAAGTTGAATGAGTCTGGACAAGTAGTACGAAATAAAGCTAGTCTGGTTGCTCAAGGCTATTCAGAGCAAGAAGGAATTGATTACAAGGAGAACCTTCGCCCCTGTTCCAGGTTAGAATTTATTCACATCCTATTAGCCTATGCTGCTCACAAATGTTTCAGACTATTTCAGATGGATGTGAAAAATGCTTTCTTAAATGGGTTCATCTCTAAGGAAGTATTTGTTAAGCAACCTCCAGGATTTGTAAATGAATCCTTTCCAAATTATGTCTACAAACCGTCCAAAGCTTTGTACGGTCTAAAGAAAGCTCCTAGATCTTGGTATGAAAGGCTGAGTTCATTCTTAGTCGAACATGGGTTTGACAAAGGTAATATTGATACTACTCTTTTATCAAACGGTCGTCTGAAGGTAATTTTATAGTACAAATCTACGTAGGTGATATTATTTTTGACAGTACTAATCCTGTTTTATGCAAGGACTTTTCAAACATCACGAGCGAAACGTGCCAATTACTTGGAAAATCTCTTATATCCTTTCACAACAAGAAACAAAAATGTGTAGCCCTATCTACTACTGAAGCGGAATATTTGACTGTAGGCAACTGCTGCACACAAGTTCTATGGATTATGTATCAACAGTTAGATTATTATTTACGCCTTAACTGCATTCCTATTATGTGTGATAACACTAGTGCTTTTTGTCTATCAAAAAATTATGTGCATCATTCTAGGGCTAAGCATATTGAGATTAAGCATCATTTTATACGTGATCATGTGCTAAAGGCGATATTATGTTAGAATTTTTCATTACTGAAAATCAGTTAGCGGATATTTTTACGAACCATTGCTTAAAGAAAATTTTTGTTTCCTTCGTAACAAAATTTGTATTTGTACAATTCCCGTCTAACCGTGCTAAGTGTTTTTTTTTAATAATTGTCTAAGTTTATAATTTTTTCCATAAATATTCTTCGTATTTTTTGCCAAAAAAAAATCTTTTAGTAATTGATTAGTCTGTACATGCTTTAATTGTTGAACTGACAGCGGGCTTGCAGAAGTCAAAATTTCAGTTGCTCTTCACACGTCTCTCCGAGAATCGAGGCGTCCATTCAATCTCCTTTTAAACCCTTCCCCCTCGATAATATCTCCCATTCTCTCAAAGAAACTCAGTCTCATCTCTCTGTTCTCTTTTACTCATGGACAAAACTAACCCTCTCCTTCCTCTTCCATGCCCAGAAGAAGTCATCGCTTCAAGAAAAACCATCAAACTGATGATCCTGTTGATATAGAATCCTCAGAAAGCACAGATCGTCTATTGACCGAGGATGATTTCAATGATTATCAAGAAGATATTCTCATCTCCAGAGTGCTGGAAAACGTCCAATGGAGTCCATCCCCAAACAATCTTCTCAAAAAAGAGGGAAAACTGAAAGTATAGAGTTTGGTCCTGAAGACAAGATGAATTTTTATGGCCCCGAAGAGAAGGCTAGGTTTGTTGCTTTCAAAGGAAAGTCGGTAAGTTTGAAATCTGTGCAAAACTGTCATTGTGATGTTATCTCTGTGTTTGAAACTCAGAACTTGTCTCTCTATTTGCTACTGTTGGTGATACTGTCTATGAAGAACTGGTGCGTATGTTTTATGCAAATCTGTTTGTGAATGATAAAGATGATCCATAATCCACAGTTTTAGGAACTCATATTATTCTTGACGCATATAAGTTTGAGAAAATCTTTGCAACAAAGTTTATTGGGTATAGTCTATTTGTGCAACATTCTTGTCATGGTAATTTTGAAGTGTCGTTTGAGGAAGTCAAAAGTAAGTTGTCTGAAACCCCCCCTCATATTGGTCCAAAAAGTTTGAAATTTAAACACTGTGTACTAGACCACATTATTGCTACCACTTTGCTACCCCGTACTGATTCACTTAGCACCTTGTCTCTCAGAGATGTGTTTGTTTTGTACTGTCTGGTAAATGGGAAGGCCATTAATTGGTTTGCCTGGGTACGTCAGTACATGTTTGAAAGCTTCAGGGATGTTTCATTCTGTACGAATGGTTTGCCCTATGGTTTACTAATCTCTCACATCTTGGAAGTTATGAAAGTGGATCTGTCTCTCTATACTCCTAAAACTATCTCCAGCACATATGACAAGACAACCTTTGCCATGATGGGATATACCTTGATTGAGGGAACGTGGCTTAAGAAAGAAAAGGCACCTGAATTCATCCCTTAATAGGGTACTGGAGGGATTAAATATGAAGCCAACAAATCCTCTTCCTTAGATTAGTTGCTGCTAATGCAACAAAATGTTGCAGGTATCAAGGAATTGCTAACTTCTATGTAGGAACATGTGGACAAGATCAGGGCAGTAACCAAGAAAACTGGAGCACATGTGGCCAGGCTAATGATCACTCTCCAAGCCAAAAAGAGGCAAGGAATCAAGGCTATGCAGGATGTAACTGAGAAGCTAACCAAAGTCACCACAGATATTGATGCCTTCTACGACAGTTTCTGCACTAAATTGATCGACACCCTAAAGTATTTACTTGGAATGAATTAAGTGTACGGGATAGTTAGACAATCTTTTTATTTTGTTTTATATGGTGGATGTTAAAAATGTTTCTTTTGGTTGTGTCTGGTTGGGCATGTCAGTCGACTATGCCCAATATAACTAATAGTTGTATATATATATTTTTGTCTGCTTAACTACTACTATTATTAGCTATTGTTCTTCTTGCTCTTTTTAATTGAAGTCAAAGGAAGAAAAGAAAAAAAGTACAAAGGCAGGGGGTGCAACAAAAAAGAAAGACAAGGACGAGCTCCAAGACAGGGGGAGCAGAAGTACACTCGTAAAAGGGAAGTACCCCCTAAATTAGTCGAACTCTCTTTAGATTATTGTAATCATCAAAATGGGGGAGATTGTTCAACAATCTGAAGAAGCCTTGACTAATGACATCTCATTGTGTGCAGATTTGGAGAGCAAAGGCATTGATGAAAGGAATGAAGATTAACTCAACGTCTATGTAATTTTAACTTTGCATCAAATGAAAAAAGAATCAATCAATCAAAGAACAAAGAAGGAAGGTCAATCAATCAACCTTGCCAAAGATCCTCAAGTGCGCAAAAACAGAAAGAGAGTTAATCACGGCTAGAGACCAAATCAAGAACAATCCGCCGAAGATCCAATCAAGGAGAAATGGAGGAACCAACTCATCAATATTAAGGATGAATCTAGTTACCCTTTCAAGTTAGATTCATGAGGCTACCCTGGGTCTCACTCTTAGATGTCTATGTCTCACAAGGAAAGGTCTCCAATATTTACTGCCATATAATCCTAGAGGACAAGGAAACAGAAGACTCATCAAGCTATAAAGAAAGAAGTAGAAGGACATCGAAAAGCACACAACTACATCATCTGTTTCTACACATTTCTAGTTCTTAGTACAAACACTATATTTCTGATTCTACAAGTGCCGCAAAAGATAGGAAGAGTTAGAAAATAAAACTAGAGTTGTGTCAACATTAGAAAGAAACATTATTGCTGTATATCGTTGGTGGTGAACATACTAAAACCATCATTTTAGTAAACTCTTATTGAAGATCTACGATAACTCGTGTGACACAAGAAAATTAGACGTAGGTACCACACCGGTACTAAACCAGTATAAAAATTAGTTTTCCTCCTTTACTTTTCTTTCTGATCAGTTTATTTTCTGCTGCTATCAATCACTGTGTAAAGTCTAGTCGACTAATTTCCTACATAGTCAACTAAGACTTTCAAATCGGCTACAATTCACCCCACTGTACTTTCAATAAGTTTCAATTTTCATATCAATAAAAAATAGTTCATTCTAAAATGCTAGACAAATTTCACTATAGACACTTGGCAAGCAAAGGAGTGAAGATTTTACAACAATCAGAGTAATTTCTTATGTCATATATTATTATTTTTTGTTCTCATATATACAAAATTAAATAAAAGTTTCTCTTAAATATTCATATTTTATTAAGTCTAATTTTAGAGGCGGCAGAGTAGGATATCACACGTATAAAGTTAAATGAATTATGAAACAAACCGATCAATAATCTAGTGTTGTTATGAAATATTATATTGTGTAGTGGATGTCTATTACTCCTAAAGAAGTTACTCTCACTACTTCATTAACCTCCCACTATTTCTTATAATTATTGTTGTAACTCCCACACTTCCATAACCTCCTCCATGATCTTCCCCCATGATCTCAATAGTTAATACCATGTTCATGACATTCCTTTATATTACCTAAATATCATCCTATAAATAGAGGGTTTGGGCATCACATTGTACATACTTGAAATAGTTGAAAGAAATAAGAAGCTCTCATCTCTTGCTATCTACATTCTTGTCTATTTTCTTGTTTCATATTGTTATTTTGACTTTAGTTTTTTAACAGTGCAAATATAGGTCCCTAAAACGTCCATAAATAAGCAACCTTATGTTAAGTAGTGGGGGGGTTTACCTAGATATACTATAATAGAAATACTTATTAAAAACTTCAAAACTTAAAGAACATAGGTAAATAAATTTCTAATATAGTATAGATAGGTAAAAATCCCTAAGTAGTGCCTACTTTTGAAGTACAATGAAATCACTATTAAGTTATAGATGGTTTATATGTTTGAACGTTATATATATATATATATATATATATATATATATATAATTTTCCCAAAAGAAACAAGTGTAAATGACCTCCAAGCAGGGTACCGGGTTCATTGGCATCCAGTACTTTCAACGCCGAGAAAAACTTTACGTAAGAATTCAATAAAATCTTAACAAATATTGTTGTGGAGGTTAAATCTACTTTAACAAAAAGGGATAGTAAATGTATTAGTAGAAAATAAATATTACACGTGGAATTATATGTGGATGACAGGGCATGACGTGGATCACTAAGAAGATGACAACTGGAGTGTTACAATTAAAAGATGCACGAGCTACAAGAGGTACGAACAAATCACTCATGAGATAAAAAGACGCAGTTGCTCGAACCTAAATTGTTCAATGAAGAGACTCGGACGGAGTGAATCAAGACAGTTAAAAGGGAAGATTCACGGACCTCCAATTAATGAGGAAGAAGAATCGGAATCGTTACAGAATCTTCATGAACAATTAGGATTGTCAATTATAATGGTTCATTAATATCATTAATGCTCATAATGATTCAGACATAAAAGGAAGGAAACGTTATATTTGTAAACCCCTATATAAGGAAGCGAATTTCACTTGTAAGGATACGTTCTTATTATTACCGGAAAATAATTACTTTCTTTTGGTTTCACTCAATTACTTATATATTTCTTGTCACGTTTATTTCCTTTCATATAATTGAGAAAGTACGAAATTTCCTTGTTATCAGTAACCCGAGTTCTTCTAAAAATAGGCTTTGACCGAGAATTTTATTTTTTTGGTTAAACAAATTGGTTCCATTACAGAAATATGATAATCTTCTTACTTTCCAAATCTCTCTCTTACAATCAAATCATGTCAACCGTCAATGACAACAACTAACAGGTAGAAGGAACTCCAGTTCCATCACCTCAGGGATCTCCATGTACTTCTCGAGAAGGATCACCTTAAAGATCTGCTACTCACACGAATGAGCAACATGGATATGAGCAAAACATTGAGCAAGATGTTGTAAAATAATTGATCGCTGAACATGTGAATAATGCTCTCCAAGCTTTAGTGAGGGGACTGTCAACAGTACCACAAACTCCTCCCCCAAATAATACTGCAACTGTGGAAATTCCACGCTCAAGGCTTGCTAATTCAGGAAGCGGGGGACTCCCAATGAGTCACGTGATGGGAGAGCATATACACCAAATAATTCTGATTTACAAACTTTACTATTAACTTTGCAGAAATAGGTGAAAGAACAAAACGACCGCATCGAGCAAATACCTGGCGTACCGCCTGTGATTAAGGGAGTGGATATTGACAAATATTCACAACCACCTTGGAAACCAAGCGTGGCTCCATTGCCCATTCCCAAGAATTTCAAAATGCCTGACATCCCAAAGTATGATGGAACATCTGATCCACGCGACCATGTCATTGTGTTCACCACAGGAGTAAAAGGAAATGATTTAACCAAGTAGGAAATTAAATCAGTGTTGGTCAAAAAGTTTGGAGAAACACTCCCAAAAGGGGTGTTAACATGGTATTCTCTTTTACCTAAAAATTCTATTGACTCTTTTGCTGAGCTTGCAGATTTATTTATAAAAACACACTCGGGAGATCAAAAAGTTGAAAAAAGAATGGAAGATATCTTTAAAGTGAAGCAAGGAGATACATAATTGCTCAGAGAATTTGTATATAGATTCCAGCGTGAAAGGATGATGCTACCAAGAATACCTGATAACTGGGCAACCATGACATTCGCAAGTAATCTAAACGAAAAAAGTTTAGAAGCCACGAGAAGGCTCAAAGAAAGCTTTCGAGAATTCCCTGCCACAACATGGAATGATATATATAACATGTATAGTATCAAACTGCATATTGAAGAAGACATTGTTGCTCAGTCAAAGGTTGATGAGAAGGCAGGATCGAGATTGTCAGAATTTGAAAAGAGGTCCGGAAAAAATAGGTACGAGCCTTATATGGGACCCTCAGGGCGTGACGTACGTTCCAGGATAGAAAATGTACAGTCTGACCATAGATTAACGAACAGAGCAAGTTCATCATCATCTAGGTTCAGAAAAAATCGAGGTGTGCGTGATAGGGATACCAATGCAAATGCAAGGATTGGAGACTATAGTTTCAATATCAGTACTTCTGAATTGGTAGTTGTTTTAAGGAGTATGGAGATAAGGTGCGATGGACAAAGGAAATGAGATCAAATCCAAACAGAAGAAATCAGATTTTTTAGTGCGAGTTTCATAATGACCACAACCATAAAACATCAGATTGCAGACTGTTACAAGATGAGGTAGAACATTTGTTGAAGCAGGGGTACTTGACATACCTATTCAACGAGAAAGGTAAACAGTCTTACATGAAAAATAGATAAGAACCTCCAAAACCTCCATCTCCAAAGAGAGAAATGAACGTGATAAGTGGAGGAGAAGAAGTCAATGGTGTAACATACACAGTTGCGAAAAAGAAGGTGAAATTCACTGTAACTCATGGAAAGCGAGTTCGTCAAACCTTGGAAGAAGATAACATAACATTTGATGATGCAGATGCAGATGACTTGATGATTCCTCACAATGATGCACTGGTAATATCCTTACTTATACATGATACTAATGTGAAACAAGTTTTAATTGATCCAGGTAGCTACGTGAATATTATCTTATTGCGAGTGGTGAACGAAATGCAAATTGGAGATCAGATGATACCAAAAGCACGTTTCTTATTTGGATTCGACAATTCAACCGTTATTACGAAGGGGGAGATAATGTTACCTACATTCGCGGAAGAATTCATCAAAGAGACGAAATTTCAAGTAATAGACACGAACATGGCCTATAATGTGATTCTTGGGAGGCCATGGATTCATGACATGTATGTTGTGTCGTCTATGTTGCATCAAGTTATTAAGTTCCCTTCAAAATGGAGAATTCAACAATTTCGAGGGGATCAACAAACCTATAGGAATATCAATTCAGTGGTGCAATCACACAAGGAAAGCATTGATACAAATGAGGACTTCGTGGAAGACGCGGTAAATCAAATCGCATATGAAAATGTATCAAAGAAAACTGATATGGATTCGAGACCGGATGTAATTCAAGAACCAGAGGAGAATAAAAACAATTGAAGAGCTCGAGTCTGTTGTGCTATTCGAACAATGGCCAGATCGAAAAGTTTATATTGGAGCAAAGCTGAGCCCATGAATGAGAGGTAAGTTAGTTGAATTTTTAAAAGCTAACGCAAATTGTTTTGCATGGTCGCATTCAGATATGACAGGTATACCTCCGGAGGTGATGACTCATAAATTGAATGAAGATCCACCATTCGTACCTGTCAAGCAAAATAAGAGCAAAACAAGGTTCATTCAAGAATCAAGTGATTCATGATGAGGCACATAAACTCTTAAAGATCGGTTCAATATGTGAGGTAAAATATCCTAATTGGTTAGCTAATACTGTGGTAGTTCCAAAAAAGAACGGTAAATGGCGAGTTTGCGTATATTATACTGATATAAATAAAGCTTGTCCAAAAGATTCATTTCCTTTACCGCATACAGATCAATTGATTGATTGTACCGCAGGTCATGAGCTATTGAGTTTTTTAGATGCGTATTCAGTAGAGGTGGCTAACGGGCCGGTTCCGGGTGGGGCTGGGTTAAGGGGTTAGGGGGGTTGAAACGGATTAAAATTTTAAAACGGGTAACCGGACCGGACCAACCCGGTTCAAATGAACAGTGCCTGAACCGGTTAAACCGGCCCGGCCCGGACCGGTTCAACGATAATTTTTTTTTTTTTTAAATTTTAAAATCTTGTAACCCGGCCCGGCCCGACCCCTTAAACCCCTACCCGTACGGGTTACTTTTTACCCGGATAAACCCGAATCCGTTAACAATTAACCGTAACCGGCCCGCTACCCAACCCGTACGGTTCAAAAAAATGGTAACCCGGCCCGGCCCGACCCCTTAAACCCCTACCCGTACGGGTTACTTTTTACCCGGATAAACCCGAATCCGTTAACAATTAACCGTAACCGGCCCGCTACCCAACCCGTACGGTTCAAAAAAATGGTAACCCGGCCCGGCCCGGCCCACCCGTTAGCCACCTCTAGTATTCAGGTTATAATCAAATAAAAATGGATCATTTAGATGAAGAAAAAACTTCATTTATTACGTACATGGGGACTTATTGTTACAAAATCATGCCTTTTCGTTTGGAAAACGCTGAAGTCGCATTTCAAAGGTTGGGACCAAGATATTTCAAGAACACTTGGGAAAGACTATGGATGTATATATTGATGATATGCTAGTAAAATCTGCACGAGTGGAAGATCATTTTCAAAATCTTTCAAATACCTTCGAGATCCTCCGCAGTTATAATATGAAATTGAACCCAGAAAAGTGTGCCTTCGGCGTAACTTCAGGTAAGTTATTAGGTTTTCTTGTATCTAATAGAGGTAATGAAGTAAACCCTGCACATATCAAGGCTATTGAAGAATTTTCTGATATACTCACGAGCAAAAAAGAGGTACAAAGATTGACAGGTAGGATAGCAGCTCCAGGAAGTTTATTTCTAAGTCTTCGGAGAAAAGCTTCAAATTCTTTTCAGTGCTAAAAAAGCAAAATCAATTGAGTAGACTAAAGAATGCCAAAAAGCCCTCAAAAATTTGAATGCATACTTTTCAAATCCTCCTTTGCTGGCTAAACCAAAAGATGGAGAAAGGTTGTTTATTTATCTCGCAGTTTCAGAAAGGGTTGTAAGTGCAGTTTTGGTACGAGAAGACAAAGGTAAACAATCTCCAATTTATTATGTCATTAAATCTTTGTTGGATCTAAGACTAGATATACTCATTTAGAAAAACTTGCTTTAGCATTAGTTATGGCATCTAGAAAGTTGAGACCTTACTTTCAATGCCATCCTATTTCCGTAATAACTATATATCCTTTAGGAATATTTTACATAAACAAAAATTGTTAGGTAGATTAGCCAAGTGGCAATAGAATTCAGTGAGTATGATATCATGTACCAACCTAGAACTGCAATAAAATCACAAGTTTTAGCAGATTTGTAGCAGATTTTAGCACAAAAATGGTTCTTGAAGTAGAAAAGGAATTACAAATATTCACCGGATCTAATACAGGTACGTGAACTTTATTTACTGATGGATCCTAAAATATTAAAGGAGCATGTTTGGGTATTGTTTTAGTTCCACCTTCGGGAGAAAGTACAAGACACGCAATCAAATGTTATCATATTACTAACAACGAAGCAGAGTACGAAGCTGTAATTGCAGGGTTAGAACTGGCACGAGAACTCTCCATAGAGAAAATCATGATTAAAAGTGATTCTCAGCTGGTAGACAACCAGATGCAGGGGACTTACATAGCTAGAGAGGCACGGATGCAACAATGTTTGGAAAAGGCACGAGAATTGATAAGGTAATTTCAATCATGGAAGATTATGCACATACCCAGGGAAGAAAATGCAGAAGCAAATGCATTAGCTAACCTTGCATCAGTTGCAGAAATAACAGGTGCAGAAAATGCTATCGTGATACATTTATTTAATTCAGCACTAGACCAGGATAAAAATGAGGTAAGTTTTAATAATCTAACTTGGGATTGGAGAAACGAGCTTGATAATTTTTTGCAGTATGGAACCGTACCTGAAGGCCAAAAAAAGTCTCAGTCTCTTCGACGAAAAGCTGCTCGTTACTATTTAATTCGAGGAAATTTATATCAAAAAATATTTGGCGGACCTTTAGCAAGATGCCTTGGACCTGCTCAAACAAAATATGTGATGAAAGAAGTACATGAGGGGCATTGTGAAAATCACTCAGGAGGTAGATCTTTGGTAAATACTCTAATTAGAGCAGGATACTACTGGCCTAAAATGGAGGAAGATGCAGAAAGTTTAGTAGCAACGTGTGATAGATGCCAACGATATGGCAATAATATGCATCGCCCAGCAGAATTATTACATACGGTTATTTCCCCGTGTCATGAAGTGGGAAATGGATATAGTGGGTCCTTTGCCACAAGCTAAAGGAAAGATACGATTTTTGTTAGTATTAGCGGATTATTTTTCCAAATGGGTAGAGGCAGGAGCTTTCAAACAGGTGCGAGAAAAGGAAGTAATGGATTTTATTTGGCGGAATGCTATATGCCGATTCAGAGTTCCAAAAGAAATCGTATGTGATAATGGCCCACAATTTATAGGCTTGGAAGTCACCGAAAATTTTCAAAGTTGTCAAATCAAACAAATAACTTCCTCACCTTATCTTACCGTGGGAAATGGACAAGCTGAGTCAACAAACAAGATTATTATTAATAATTTGAAGAAAAGATTAGAAGAATCAAAAGGCAATTGGCCCGAGGTGTTGCCAGGAGTATTATAGGCTTATCTAACAACAACAAAGACAGGCACAAGAGAAACTCCATTTTCACTTGTTTATGGTTCAGAAGCCTTAATCCGAGTAGAAATAGGATAGCCAAGTAAGAGATCCACACAAGCAACAGAAGAATCAAATGATGAAGAGTTAAGAACGAATTTGGATTTACTCGAGCAAAGAAGAAAAACAGCTTTAATGAGGATGGCAACACAAAAACAGATCATTGAACAATACTACAACAGGAAGGCTCATCTCAGATACTTCAAGATTGGGGACTTCGTTCTCAAAAAGGTTTTTCAATCAAGAAAAACAGATGGAGCAGGAAAGTTGAACCCAAATTGGGAAGGTCCTTATAAAGTTTAAGGTATCGCTGGGAAAGGTGCTTATAAGTTAGATACCAGGACGACAAGGTGTTACCTTTGAATTGGAATGTTGTTCATATGAAGAAATATTATTTCTAAGCAAGGGAAATACCCCCAGTCAGGTATCACTTAACTACAATTTTGTTTTGTTCAGTTAAATTATACTAACAATTTTAGATGATAGACAAAAAGCTAGCCCACACCAAATGATGATATTAGACCTGAAAGACACAAGATACAAAATTATTCCCGGTCTAGGGTTACAATCTTTCTGATGGAAACAAAAAGGGTTAAGCAGTCATCATCTAAAAATATACCTCTGAGTCCCGTATGTATTTTCCTTTTTAGTAAATGGACCACATGGAAGGAATAATCAAGTGCTCGAGATTTCATACTTCAAAGCTCTAACACTTGGGGTACTATGGAAGGCAAAGAAGACTAAAAGAGTCAGGATTAGAGTCAAGCCTGAATCAACCCCAAAAAATCAAAAGTCAAGAGCAAATCAAGAGCCGAAGAACACAAGACTGATTCAAAAACCTTTGTATTAAGCTTTATAAAGTGTAAACTCGCGGATGTAAATTATAAGATCCTACGAGTACTTAGGTTAAGCGCAATGATTAGTCACGGGTTGCAAAATATACCCTAGAATTTTGTAAAATCTGTTATAAGGAAAACAATTATGGAAGAGTTGTAGATGTTGTACAAAAAGTTACTCGAATACATGTAAAGTGTTATATAATTTGAAAGTTCAAAATACAAAACTTTCTCAAATTATTCAAGAAATTTCTAAGAAATATGTATTTTCCTACTTCTTTCATATACTGATAACTAGATATTTTACCTTATTTTACACTCTTTCATGCTTAAGTTTTGGATAAAAGTGTATGCAAAATAGTCCCAAAAGGCTTACTTGTTGTGCTTGTTGCAGGGTTTAGTCAAAAAGGGTGACAAATAGTAAAAAACCTGCTAAAAAAGGAGTGAAACTTGCACAAGTACCAAGAACAAGCACAAGCAAAGTTCAACTGACCAGCGCGGACCGCGGTCCACTTTATGCGGTATGCACTGAAGAGATTCAAAGAGGTGTTTTTGAAGGCCAAACCAACGCGGACCGCGGTCCATTTTGTGCGGTCCGCGGTGGAGAGATTCAGAGAGTAGTGTTTGAAGGTCAAAACCAACGCGGACCGCGGTCCATTTTACGCGGTCCGCACTGAGGAGATTCAGAAGGCATCGCCATTGAAGGCTAGAAGACCAACGCGGACCGCAGTCCTTTCTTCGCGGTCCGCACTGAAGCCACTGCGGCCGCGGTACATTTTACGCGGACCACTGTGGCCAAGTTCAGAGGCCCAGTTTTGTAAGCTAAAAGCCTCACCTTTTTGTTCAAAAAATTCGCCCCAGTATAAATAGTTTCTTTTCTTATTTTTTAGAAGAGTTTTTGGTACTATGATATTATTAAGAGCTCGTGAACGGTTTTTCTTCAGCTTTTTGAGTAATTTTAGAAGGGTTTCAACATTGAATCTTTCAATTTTAGTTTATAATTCAATTATATGGGTTTTGCTTTATCTATTTATGTGATTTATTCAGTTATTATGAGTAGATAAACCCATTAGCTAGGGTTGTGGCTCAACCCTAGTGTGGGTGTTTGATGGATCCTTTAAATTGACTTAGATGTTTATGGGTAATTGGTATTCGGGCTGATTTATGGTTTTCATGTTAATATTAGTGGTTGCAAACACTAATTGGTGTTTATTTGACTTGGGTTCTTCTTGAGAAAGAGAACTTGAGTCTAGAAAATCAGTCAGGAATTGGGATGTATTCACGAGATTGATAGTCCCAATTAACGGGTTAAAACTAGAGATAGTAAAACCCTACTTGAGCCTATATTGTTTGTATGAATTTGACACCCAATTGACCTTGAGGGAGGCAATTAAGGCAAAACCACTCAAACTACCGAGAGGTATATAGTGGGTAACTTTGAGCATTGGCTATATCACACTCCCCTTCATAACATCCTTGCCTTAGATATTGGAATCCGTCAAGTATTCTCCTAGGTGAAAGTCATAACTGTAGTGCCTTTTATTCATTAAGAAAACAACCAAAAAGACATTAGTTAGTTAATTAGCAAATTACCATTAGTATAAACCGTAGTATAATTGTCAAATCAAAAAGTATGAAAAGTGCAATTAAGAGCACGAAATACTACTAGATTACCTAGAAATTCAACTCCAATATTCATAACTCTCTATGGAATCGATCTCGATCCTTCGGGTAAAAGATGCTCCGACCCTCATCTTGCTACTTTATAGTGGTGTAGGTGAGTGCCGATCACTTTTTGGCGTCGTTGCCGGGGAGTTATACGGTGTTGATTATCTACGTGAATAGTGGTCTTAAGTGTTTTTCTTTCCTTTTTCTGTTAACGTGTGTGTTGAATCTACTCAGGTGCTAATGGCGGATCCTTTGGGAAACGTTATTGCGGGGTAGGAGGTATATGACAACCAAGAAGATGAAATTAACCAAGTGCCACCTTCCAGACGGGGTCGACAAGCCAATATTAATGAGGACATTCCAGACCCTCCCCCGCCACCAGCTCCCATAGCTGCCCCTCGTGTCCTTCCAAACGAGGGGTATGCTAGTGCTATTGTCCCGCCTAAAATCCGGGCGGGAAATTTTCAGATAACAAATGTGATGCTGACACTCTTGGAGCAGCGAGGCTATTTCACCGGAGCCACCCACCAAAATGCTAACAAACATTTGAAGGGCTTCGTGGATACCTGCTGGGGTAGTGTCACGACCCGAAATCCCCCCTTCAGGCCGTGATGGCGTCTAACGTTGAACCCGCTAGACAAGCCAATGTTTGAACTAAATAAACTCATTAACAACTGAAATGAACAGGATGACAAGGGCAGTTATAATTAACAATATGAAAGTTAACAAATTTCAAAATAATATAGCAAGCTTCGAAGTAAAACCAATAAATATAACCCAGAATTGGTGTCACATACTCACGAACTGTCTATGAGATTACTAAATACAGTGGTCTGAAAATAAGTACATATGACTGTCTTTGAAACTATAAGATAAGACAGAGCTGAAAGTGAAGGGTGGAAGGGGACGCCAAGGCCCACGAACGTCTGCGGGTCTACCTCGATGTCTCCTGTAGGAACTGATGGAATGCTCCGACCGTCAGCGACCACCGGGTCTGGCTGCATAGTCTGCACAACATAAAGAAGTGCAGGTGTAGCATCAGTACAACCGACCCCATGTACTGAGTAAGTGCCGAGCCTAACCTCGGCGAAGTAGTGATGAGGCTAGGACCGACAACATGTATACATACCTGTGCAATTCTATATAATAACAGGAAAATATCGACGGAAATAAGCAAGTAAAAACAGATACGGGGAGAAACATGCGGGAGATAAGAGGGGCAACTAATACTAGCATAGTGGAACAGGGTAACAATTGAAATGTAACAGTAAAAGCAGGAATTTAACGCCTCAGAACAGATAATGAATAACACAAGGCACAGCATGTCCCCTCGTGCATCACCTCACAAATCACTCAGCACGGAATGTCCCCTCGTGCATCAAATAGTAACACATCGTCACGACATGTCCCCTCGTGCGATAAACAATAACAATCATCACGGCATGTCCCCTCGTGTGATAAATAATAAACAATCAGCACGGTATGTCCCCTCGTGCGATAAATAATAAACAATCAACACGACATGTCCCCTCGTGTGATAAATAACGAACAATCAGCTCGGCATGTCCCCTCGTGCGATAAATAATAAACAATCAACACGGCATGTCCCCTCGTGTGATAT
>ML291634.1:0-21302 GCA_005239495.1 Nicotiana undulata
GCCATTAAGCTTCGGTTCGGTTCGGTTTTCGGTTTCGGATCGGTTTTGAACACCCCTAGTTATTGTCGAATAAATAAAATCAACAGATACGACTACCTAACTGCCTCTTAAGTCAAACTTGAAAAGTTGGATTTGTTCGGAGTTTTTTTTTGTTGGGATCGAAATAATATGGTGCATGCGGAAATTAATAATACAAAGCTTGGTGGACGATAAATTACGACGACAAAAGAAAAATATACTAAACTAAGCATAATAGTTTATAATGATTTGATTAATTGATCTACATATGATAAAACTAATATAAAAGAAGAAAAACTATCGAGAGAAAAATCTCCCCAAACAAAACTCTTTAATGACTACATTGTGGATATTTTTTTTTGTGCTCTTGTGAGAAGTAGAGATCCTTAATTTATAGATGTGCAAAACTTATCTTCCAAGAAAAGTATAGGACATATTAAGGAGATTTAATCATTTTAAGAGTCTTTTTCCATTCCTTCAAGAAAGAGAGTCCTAATATATTAGAAATTCAGGGCAAAATCCTAACACTTTTATCCTTAAACATAAAGAGAAATTTTACTTTGCATTCACGTGTCAAGACGATACTTAATGAGGCGACTTGACAACTAGCGGGTATCCTCCACATTTTCTCCAACATGGACGAGGGAGAAAACTCAACCAATGAACACCCTCCGGAACTAATAACACAAATTACAACTCGAACGATAGGAAAAAAAAGAAGAACAAAGTACCTATAGTGCATGATAGCAATGCGCTATATCCTCCTGGCCAAATGTTTTAGGTTAATGGATGTTTGGTCAATTTTGACCGAGTATAGGGCTTGCTGTAACGATTCGATCGATCATTTTGTGTAATTGCTCCCGTTATCCCTTTTATGCTTCACACATGTCTGCTTATGATTTTATGACTTGCGAGGTTGCTTAGTTTCTTTCCGGAAAGCTTTTGGGTTGATTTGGACTCTTTGATTTTTGACTTAGAAGTTAAAATTAGAAGTGTTGACCAAACTTTGACTTTTGTGAAAATGATTCTAGCACTGTGTTTTTATGGCTCCGATAGCTTCATATCGTGATTTCTTGTTTTGGGCGTATGACCGGAATTTATTTCAGAAGTTCGTAGGTTGATTTGTGTTGATCTGCCAAAATTTGGCAATTTGAAGTTGAAAAGTTTGATTGTAGGTTGATTTTTAGCTATCGAGCTCAGAATTTCATTTTGGGATTTGGAATAGGCCCGTTATGGTATTTGAAACTTGCCTGCAAAATTTGGTGTCATTTGGAGTTGATTTGAAAGAATTGGGACGTTTAGCTGTAATTTTAGAAATTCTTGAACTTTACTTTGAAATTCATGCATTTTAGTGTTCGATTCGTAGTTTTAGATATTTTTTTTGTGTTTTGATCGCATGAGCGAGTTCGTGTGATATTTTTAGACTTGTGTGGATGTTGGTTGGAAGCCCTGAGGACTCAGATGTGTTTCTGACATGTTTCATAATGATTTGAACTGAAATTGGACTACTGGTGCTCAAGTATCGTAATTTCGAGCACCAACATCGCAATTGCAAAGGTGACAATGGGGGCTCTGGTGTTGCAATTGCGACTCCCCCTTCACAATTGCGAAGACTGCCAGATTTTGCCTTAGTTCACATTTGCGAGCATTTGTTCGGTTTTGCGATGCCCTCCAATTCGCAATTGTGAAGCCTCTATTGCAATTGCGATGAATGCTGAGGTTGTTAGTGTTCGCAAATACGAGCCCTGGTCCGCAATTGCGAGGGTTCACAAATGCAAACCCTGTGTCTCAAATGCGACATCTGCAACTGGTTAAAGGGTTGAAGACGGGATTTTTGAAAATATGCTCTCATTTTTTAACCCTAGACTCGGTAGGAGGCGATTTGGAGAGGGGATTTTCACCTACAAACCTTAGGTTAGTGATTCTAATCTATTTCTAATCATATTCCATCAACATATCTTAGATTTTAACATCAAAATCATGTGAATCAAAGTGAAAATTTGTGAAACTGTCTCAAGTTATTGAAAAATAAGAAGTTGAGTTTTGAGAGTCGAGTTGGACCCGGAGTTTAAAACTAATCACATATATGAACTCGTGGGGTCATGGGTAGTCGGGATCTACCATTGCATACGGATTTTGATCGGCTAGGCCTTTGGTTGACATTTGTTTACTTTTTGAGAAAAGTGTAAAGATCTTAGCTTTATTTATTGCAATTGATTTCCCTAGCATTGTTTGATGATATTAAGTCGATTTTGATTAGATTTGAGCCGTGTGGGGCGAATTTTAATGGAAAAGCTATTTCCGAGTGTTGAATTGGCCTAGTTAAGGTAAGTGTATTGCCTAATTTTGTGTGGGGTAACTACCCCTTAGAATTGCTATTATTTGATTCATTTATGCTATGTAAAAGCCGTGTGCGCAAGGTGACGAGTGAATACACGGGTTATACATGGTATTTGACCCGTTTAGGTTACTTCGACTATTTCCATGCTTTAATTGAGATGCCATTCTATTCCTATTTGTGTTAGTCTATCCTTACATGCCTTAATTGACTTGTTTAATACTTATTCTACATCCGACTTGATAAATTGCTCGCATGCCTTAGTTGAACATGTTGCTTTTATTTGATACATGTCATCTCTTTATTGTTGATTATCATTTCTTGAAGTCATTGTACGCGTATCTATTTCCTTGTTAAGTTTCCTTATTTGAAGTTATTGTTACTAGTTTTCTCTTTTGAAGTAATGTTATTCCTTCCATTGTGAGTTAATTGTATTTAGTTCGTAGTTACACGTTATCTTTCTTATTGTTGAGTTATTTGTGTTATTTTTTTGGAAGTCGTATCATTTTGGTGTGAGGTTGATGATTGTTAAGATATCGTTCTTGTTGAGAATTTTACATTCATTGTTATTGTTGATATTCTTGTACCCGTTGTGGTGGCGCCATTGGATATTGTTGTGAAAATATTAATATTGTTGATTGTTGGCAGGTTGTGATATATGGGCACTTGTGGTGCGGGTTGTTATTGTGATGTGATAGTGACGCGCGTACAGCGGTACAAGGCTTGGGGTTAATGTGCATGCAACAGTATAAGACTTGGGATTAGTGTGCGTGTTGCTTGTAGGGGAACTACACTAAGCCACGTGGCGTCATAAGGTGTGCGTGCAACTATTTCGGGAAAACTGTTTTCAAAACATATTTCGAATGTAAGGCTCACACGGTGGTATAAGGAAAGATTGTGATTGAAATGTGAACTGTGAATACGAGGCGAAAACTCGGTTGTGATTCTTGATATATATACACGAGGCGGTACCACGATGGTGATTCTTATTGTACACGAGGCGGTACCTCGTAGTGATTCTTGTTGTTGTGATCTTCCTTGTTTTTGTAAGTTATTGTCCGTATATGATCATTTTGGTTCTCCTTAACTGATTTCCTTATGTTATTTACGTGCTTTAATTTGCGGTATTAGTTCATGCTGTAAACTGTTTCGCATCAATTATTTCTCCGCTTTCCACTATTCATCCTTATTATGTTTTCATACTGTTTATTTATATCCTAATAGGTATCTTGACCTGGCATCGTCACTACTCTACCGAGGTTAGGCTTGATACTTACTGGGTACCGTTGTGGTGTATTCATACTATGCTTTTGCACATTTTTGTGCAGATCCAGTTACATCTGCTCGTATCGATTTATAGAGACTTCAAGGTATGCTTGCTCGGCGTCCGTAGGCCTCGGAGTCACCTTCCCTTATTCTTATTTACTGTTGTATTTTTTTTTCCAGACAATGATGTAGTAATTACTCTAGTTTCACTCTGTATAGCTTATGACTCAGTTCCTTCGATTTTGGGGAGTGTATTGTTGTTGACTCTATTTTCGGGAGTTTATTTCAGTTATTCAGTCTTGTTTTAGTATTTTGTTAATTGTTTGTGTCAAGTTATTATTAACTGTTAGACTTATCTAATCGTAGAGACTATGTGCCATCACGACATCCTACAAAGGAAAATTAGGGTCATGACAAGTTTGTATCAGAACTCTAGGTTCATAGGTGTTACGAGTCATAAGCAGGTTTAGTAGAGTCTTGCGGATCGGTACAGAGACATCTGTACTTATCTTCGAGCGGCTATGGGACTGTTAAGAAAACTTCACTTTTTTGATTCCTTATCGTGCAAATTGGTTGACTTCAAAAACTGAATCTTTGACTTGCTATTCTCTCATAAATGGTGAGGACACGCACTGCTGGATCTGACGATCAGACACCGGCTCCCCCTGCTAGAGACGCGAAAGGACGGGGCAGAGGCTGAGGAAAGGAACGTGGTGCAGCCAGAGCACCTGCACGAGCTGCGACAAAGGAGTCACCAATAGCTTCAGTTGGGGGACAGGCACCCGAGGCGCCTGTTTCCACCCTAACACTACAAGAGACCCTCGCACAGTTCCTAAGCATGATAATTTAATTTATTTTATCGTTTGAAAGTTAAGAAAAATATCAAATGCTTGAGCCGGAATGAACATGAGACGTCCTCTTCAAGAGAACTGTTAAACATAAGGGCCCTCTCTTATGAACCATCATAGTAAATAGTAGATTCCGGAAGAATTTATGCCCAGAATCAAAGGCTATCGAATGTGAAAATATTCCCGAAGCATTCTCAATTAATGAAAAGGGATGTTTTTGCACAACACTTAGGCAAACAGTTTCTTTTATTAATAAAATGCCAAAAGTTAGTAAAATTTTTAACATAATTTTATATATCTATATTATATTAAAAGCATGAACCCCTAAAGTTAAAATTTAAATTACTAAAATGCCCTTTTTATTTACCTAAATATTCTACTTCTAAGAATATTTAAGGATAATATATTAACAATACCATTTAAATAGGAAAAAATGTTTTGATTTAAGTGGCTTTTCAAAAAAGTTGTGTTTATTCTTATTAACAACTAAGGGGTCGTTTGGTATGAAGTATAAGAAGGTATAATGTTGGTATAAAAATTTAATACCACCTTAATACTTCGTTTGGTTAGCAAACGAGGTATAAGTTATCTCAGGATTAAAATTAACACCGGGATAACTTATACCTTATACAGGGTGGGGTAATTAGCACCGGTATAACTTATACATTCTTCTTACAAATTATGCAATTGTCATATTTAATACAACATACCAAACAATGGATAAAAAATAATCCCAGCATAACTTATCCCAGCATAACTTATACCGGTATAACTTATCCCGACATAAGCCGTATTCAAACCAAACGACCCCTAAGGGATCGTTTGGTATGAGGTATAAGAAGGTATAGTGCTTGTATAAAAATTTAATACCACCTTAATCCTTCATTTGGTTAGCAAAGCAGGTATAAGTTATCCCAGGACTAAAATTAACACCAGTATAACTTATACCTCATAGATGGTGGGGTAATTAGCACCGGTATAACTTATACATTCTTCTTACAAATTATGCAATTGTCATATTTAATACAACATACCAAATAATGGATAAAAAATAATCCCAACATAACTAATCTCAGCATAACTTATCCCAGCACAACTTATATCAGTATAACTTATCCCGGTATAAGCCATATTCAAACTAAACGATCCCTAAGTGTTCTTTCAAAAATATTTTAACCGTTGGCTTTCAAAAAAGGCAACGGGAGAAAATCTTTCCTAAATGTTTGTCTCTATTGTCAAGGTGTAGAGAAAAAATAATGCAATCGGATTTTTTATAACTTTGTCAATTTGTTAGTATTCTCAATCACTTTATCAATTCTTCCAATCACTTCTTACTATTTGCTTAAAGTTTTTGTTGTAAAGAAACTAAAATGGGTATCCTATCCTAGGGATAGATTTTTCAAAACCATTTCTACTGTATGAGAAAATACTATACTGAAGATTACATCTTTAAAATACCTTTCTTATATACATTCTTTCATGCTTTCATTACAGTTCTCTAGCATAATTTACTCAATTGAAGGGATTGTAATCCTTCATATAAATCATGTTACTCTCTAATATTCCGAATAGTTTTTAACTGCATGTTCTTTTTTCTTATTTTGTTATCAACTGTGGCCGCCTTTTCAAATAAGAACAGAGAACCTATTAGTTGGCTTTTAAAAATGAGAACAAAGCCTTGATGATCAGTATATAAAAAAATAATTGTCCTCCATTATAGAGCCATAGAATTCTTGGTGAAGGTAAGTGTACAAATTTATATCTTCTTGCCAATGATTTGGGTCTAAAATAACTCATTTACTTCTACAGAGATGATACTACGTGAGATTATACTAATATTTTATATGTGTGTGCCTCTACATGTATAATGTGAGACCTCCCTATATAGTGGTGAATCTACAGTTTTTATCAGATATACAATGTGGAACCTTAGCAAAAATACTTTTCTTTGTCATTCGTTGATGCAAACCTCTTTGTTCTTCGACATAACAAAGGTGCGTCATTTCTTTACTGCATACATATCAACATGGAGTTTAGATTCCTTCCTTACCTAACAATTAATAGGATTAAGGGTTGTTCATATCATATGATAGTTATATACCTACAGCGTAGTGGCGAAGCCAGGATTTCGCTAAGAGTATTCAAGATTTAATATACATGTATAAAAAGTAATTTTTAATTTGTATACCCGGTATAACATTTTATATATATAGTCTGAAGGGTGTTCAACGGCTCACCCTTCATTGTATGTGGCTATGTCATTACTATAATGCATCTGATTATCGGTGTGGATGTTGCGTTATGCTTATCATAAAAGTTTATCATACATGACTGGAGAATGCTCATCTTTTTTTATTTATTAGCTAATTAATATGGGCGGATGAATTGTAATGCTATTGCAAAATTTAGAGATGCTAATTCCTTTATGTTTTGCAAGGACAATAAATAAATTATATGGTCAAACAGTTATCGTGTTGGATCTTCACAATATATTTTTTCATACGGCCTACTTTATATCGAAAAGAAAACTTTATATTTCACTTGCAAAATAGAAATCAATATCGACAACTAGAGTCTTGATCATGATCGAGCAACCAGAACGGATGAAAGAAACATACACCAAAAAAATGAATCTATCAAAAAGTACGCTTCATACATGTTTTTGCTTCATGAAATTAAAATAGTAAACTATCACATGTACCTTATTAAATTTTATTTTTACCTTTGTAAGTTCAAACGATATCAAAAAATCTTTACCTCGGTAGAACAAGTCACCATATATGACGATCTACATTGAACATACAACTAAACTTTTACTATATTCTTCAAGTATGATTATTTACTTAAAACTTAATTATAATAATATTGATATTATTTTACAAAATTATGCATTACATGATTCGATATATACGCGTGCAACGCACGTGTCGAGAAACTAGTATATATATATATATATATTTATGTACTCCATGACTTGACAAATACGTACAACGCACATGTCGAGAAACTAGTATATATATATATATATATATATGTATATATATATATATATATATATATATATATATATATATATATATATATATATATATATATATCATTCTTTGTTGCCAGAACCCGAAAGGAGAGAAAGGCCTTTATTTTCTTTGGTGGAAGAAGGTCGTTCCGCTGCCGGGTCGGGTCCTTCATATTCTTCGGTCTCCCCTTTGGTTCGCGAATACTCCTAATTAGTAATCGGATGCAGTGGGCCAAGAAGGAAGGTTCACATGAGCCGTTATCTCCAGTCCCCAGCCTTGGCAATGCATTCATCGATGTTGGCAATGCCCTACTTGGCCTCCTCCAAAGTCTTCCACTCCATATACATGCATAGGTTTTCTTGAATACAAGGGAATATTCTTGGTCCTGAGTTTTGCTCGGAACTTATAAATCTTGGATTAGAGCTCTTCCTTCTCAACCCTCGTCGCGCTGATTTTGTAATCGAGCTCAACGTAGGTGGATGAGTGAAGCCGATCCATGACTATTTTGAGGCTTTCTTCCATTTTGGCTCTCCTCTCCTCGACAAAATTGTCCTCCTTGGTTTTAGAGAACAAGCTAGCCTTCAATTTATTAACTTGTTCCAATGAAGGCAGACTCACGATCGATAGTGGCAGTTACAACACCATGAATTTCGGCCCACTTAGACCTAGCCTTTTTGAGGTCTTCATGTAATTCATTTTATCTTGCTCAGTTTGTTGCAGCCGAGCATCAAGCTCATTCACTTGTGCAATATTTTGCCTGCAACATCGGGAGACGCTCAACAAGTTGACTTCTTTTAGCCAAAAGCTGATCTCGTTCTGAAGCAAGCTCTTTCTTGTCGAGGATCAACCTTTGCAGGCCCAGAGAGGTAAGAAGGTTGGCCTTAAAAAGGAATAGAACCAAAGTTATCACTTCGAAATACAAATCGAAAGAAGATAGAAGGAAGTGAGTTCTCTACTTGCGCCGAACAATACATGCTATTGTTTATTAGACATTCCCCAGAAAAGGAGTCCATCTTTTTCCAGTCCTTCTTTGAGGCCAGCGGCTCAGATAGTTGGCAAGCTCAATCGGTTTGGAAAGTAGATGGAACCCACTAGAAACTAATATAACAACACGTCTTCTTCTATGAGGGTCCTGAGTGGGTGTCGAATATGTACTTCCCAGATTCCCATGATTAGGATACCTCAGGGAAGAAGGTCTCTTTACTTGTTCAGTTGGTGCTGGTGGAGAGAAAGTGGTTGGTGCCAGTGCAAAAGGAGTAGCTGGTGCAGATAATGAAGAAAAAATTGGAGTAGAAGGAGTGGCAGATGTTTCAGGCTTAGAAGTTGATGGAAGAAGTAGGTCAGGGGCCGAACTCTTCTGACCGGAGACAACGACAGGGATCAAAAAGCGAGAATCGACATTCTCAACAAGACCATTTCCCCAAGAGCGCCTGAACTTCTTTCGCGGGTGGATTTGGAGATTCCACGGCTGATCATTCGGTTAGCCGATGAAGATATTTTTCTCCTTTGAAGGGAAACCTCTTAATCATTGGCTTCTTTTTCATCATAGAGGGCCACTGTGGCCGGCTCAGTTGATGTTTCCTTTATTCTTTTTCTCCTGAGTGCCAGCCAAATAGGAATGTCTTCTCTCCGATTTCTTATTTCTGGGTTGGGAACTCTTGGAGGAAGCACCTTAAGCGAAGGCACGAGTAGATTCATGGACCCTCCTCCTATTAAGGTCACCTTGCAGCACCTGTGCGACTTTCGTCGGATCATCAAGAGCCTCGATGTCGGGGCATATGATGGAACCCCTCGGAAGTCTTGTGTGGAGCAAAATGACAGTTAATGGGTTGTTCCAAAGTTGTTAAGATTGAAAGAAAGAAGAACTTTTCCTTACAGGAATGAAGTGCGCGGACTTGGTCAACCGATCCAGTTGACCGCTCCGAAGAATATGTAATACTAACAGGAATGAAGTGCGCGGACTTGGTCAACCGATCCATAATAACCCATATAGCATCGAACCTCATTTAAGTCCGTAGGAGTCCAACTACAAAGTCCATGGTGATCCGCTCCCACTTTCACTCCAGAATATCCAACCTCTGATGAAACCCACATGGTCTTTGGTGCTCATACTTGACATGCTGACAGTTGAGACACCGAGCTACAAACTCCACAATATCCTTCTTCATCTGTATCCACCAATAATGTTGTCTCAAATACTAATACATCTTCGCGGCACCCGAATGGATGGAATATCGCGAGCTATGGACCTCTGCTAGAATCAACTCTCGAAGCCCATGCACATTGGGCACACAAATCCGACCATGCATCCTTATAACCCCATCATCATCAACCACTACATCCCTGGCATCACCCTGCCGGACCCTGTCATGAAGAACGAGCAGGTGTGGGTCATCATACTGGCGCTCTCTGATCCGGTCATAAAGAGAAGACCTGGAAGCTACACTAGCCAACACCCGGTGAGGCTCTGATAAGTCCAATCTCACAAACTGACCTGCTAAGGCCTGAACATCAAGTTCTAATGGTCTCTCTGCTGCTGGGAGATATGCTAGACTCCCCAAACTCTCTGCTCTGCGATTCAAGGCATCGGCCACTACATTGCCCTTCCCCGGATGGTACAGAATAGTGATGTCATAGTCCTTGAGAAGCTCCAACCATCTCCTCTGAATCAAACTCAAATCCTTCTGCTTAAACAGATGCTGCAAACTACGGTGATCAGTAAAAACCTCACAATGCACCCCATACAAATAATGACGCCAAATCTTCAAGGTGTGAACAATAGCTGCTAGCTAGAGATCATGTACGGGATAATTCTTCTCGTGAGTCTTAAACTGGAACGAGGCGTAGGAAATCACCCTACCCTCCTACATCAAAACACAACCAATGCCTATCCTCGAGGCATCACAATAAACTGTATAAGAACTTGAAGCTGATGGCAATACTAACACTAGAGCTGAGGTCAATGCAGTCTTAAGCTTCTGAAAGCTCTCCTCACACTCGTCCGACCACCTGAATGGAGCACCTTTCTGGGTCAGTTTGGTCAAGGGCGAAGCAATAGAAGAAAATCCCTCCACAAAGCGACGGTAATATCCCGCCAAACCAAGGAAGCTCCTAATATCTGTAGCTTCTCCTCCCCCAATCTCTGCAAAACCACTCTCAAATGCTGAGCGTGATCCTCCTGGCTACGAGAATATACCAGGATGTCATCAATGAACACAATAACAAAAGAATTCAGGTACGGCTGAAACACGTTGTTCATCAAATTCATGAACGTTGTTGGGGCATTGGTCAGCACAAAAGACATCACCATAAACTCATAGTGTCCATAACGAGTACTGAAAGTTGTCTTGAGAATATCAGAATCCCGAATCTTCAGCTGATGATACCCAGATCTCAACTCAATCTTAGAGAACACCCTAGCTCCCTGAAGCTGGTCAATTAAATCATCAATACGCGGCGGAGGATACTTATTCTGGACTGTTACCTTGTTCAACTGCCTGTAGTCAATAAACATTCTCATGGAACCATCTTTCTTCTTTACGAAAAACACCGGTGCACCTAAGATGACACACCAGGCCGAATGAACCCCTTATCTAGGAGTTCTTGAAGTTGCTCTTTCAATTCCTTCAACTCCACTGGTGCCATACGATATGGAGGAATAGAAATAGGTTGAGTGTCCAGCACTAACTCAATACCAAAATCAATATCCCTGTCAGGTGGCATGCCTGGCAAGTCAGCAGGAAACACGTTCGAAAAATCACGTACCATAGGAACAAAATCAGTAGTGCGAGTCTCAACAATAACATCCCTCACAATGGCCAAATACGATAAACACCCTTTTCCTACCATACGCTGGGCCTTCAGGTACTAAATCACCCTACTAGGCAAATACTCAACAGAACCTCTCCACTCAACTCTCGAAAATCCTGGCATCGCTAAGGTCATGGTCTTCGCGTGATAATCAAGAATCGTATGACACAGGGATAACCAGTCCATGCCCAATATCACGTCAAAGTCAACCATGCTAAGTAGTAATAGATCCACTCGGGTATCTAGACCCCTAATAGATATCACACAAGATCGGTACACCCGGTCCACAACAATGGTATCTCCCACCGGAGTCGACACATGCACGGATGTAACTAAGGACTCGCGGGGCATATCCAGGAAATGGGCAAAGTATGATGAAACATAAGAATACGTGGAACCAGGATCAAATAATACCGAAGCATCTCGGTGACAGACTGAGACAATACATGTAATCACTACATCTGAGGCCATAGCATCTGGTCTGGCTGGGAGTGCATAGAAAGGAGCCTAGCCTCCACCTGATTGACCTCCCCCTCTAGGGCGGCCTCTAGTTGATTGACCCCCACCCTTAGGTGCCTGGGCGGGTGGTGTATAACTGGAGCTGAAGATGAAGGGTGGATCCTATTCTAGAAAGAACCACCCGAAAGACGGGGACAATACCTCTTGATATGACCTGGATCACCACACTCAAAGCAAACCCTCTCAGCAAATGACGGCGGGGAATGAAGGGAACCCCTGAAATCGGAATAACCACTAGAAGAACCATGTGCTGAGGAACCCTGAACGGACGGTGGCTGAGATGAACTCTGGGCTGGAAGAGCACTGAATGATGAGGGGCCCGGATGAGATCTGTGGGGACCATGCCCCGATGAAGCACCATTGTAAGCTGGGCGGACTGGATGAGGAGGCCTAAATGAACGGCCTCTACTGTGCTGAGGCTCACCTCCTGAATGAACACCACCATAACTATCAGATCCTCGAGGCCTCTTGGCCTCCCTCTCTACTCGTTCTTGGCAGCAAACTGACTCAATCTCTCTGGCTATGTCAACTACCTCCTCAAAAGAAGCGCCAGATACCCTCTCCCTGGTCATAAAAATCCGAAGCTGATAAGTGAGGCCATCAACGAACCTCCTAATCATCTCCCTATCTGTGGGAACAAGCCAAATAGCATGACGGTCTAACTCGGAGAACCTCATCTCATACTGCATCATGGCCATGTCCGCCTGACGCAACTGCTCAAACTCCCTACACAGCTCCTCCCTACGGGACTGCGGTATATACTTCTCCAAGAAAAGAATGGAGAACTAATTCCAGGTAAGGGCCGCAACATCAACGGGCCTACGCCTCTCATAGGCCTCCCACCAAGCAAGTGCAGCTCCTGAGAACTAGAAGGTAGTTAATGGGACCCCACTGGCTTCCAATATCCCTACTGTGCGAAGAATTCTCTAACACTTTTCCAAGAAGCACTGGGCATCCTCGCCCTCAGTACCACTGAAAATCGGAGGCTGAAGTCTACTAAATCTCTCCAACCTGCGCTGCTCATCATCTGCCAAAGCTGGGACCACAAAATCCTGGGTTAGGACAACCGGCTGGACTGGAGCTGCCCCCGGTGTCTGAAGCCCCTGAGTAACCCGCTCTGGTTTCCGGGAAATTGAAGTCTGCGTGCCTCCCCCGGCCTGAGAAGTAGCAGCAGTAGTAGGCATAGTGACGGCCTGTGCAAGACTGGTGCACACCGTCAAAATCTGAGCAAGGGTCTCCCGAAGACCCGGAATCATAATAGGCACTGCCGGTGCCTGAGCCTGTCCCTCTTGAATCTCAACGTCACGGACCTGATCCTGATCAGTGGGAGGGTCCATAGGTACTGCCCCGGTTGCTGCGCGGGCTGCACCCCTCCCTCTGCCATGGCCTCGACCACAGCCTCGACCTCTCGCTAGTCCAGCTGGTGTATGATCACCTCGATTAGTAGCACGAGTCCTCACCATCTGTGAGAGAATGGAAACAACAAAAGTTTAGTTCTAGGAAACAACAGGTTCGCACGACAGAATTCAAAAATGTGAGATTTTTCCTAAGGGTTCTGTAGCCTCTCGAAGATAAGTACAGACGTATCTCTACCGATCCGCAAGACTCTACTATACCTGCTCATGACTGGTGAGACCTATTTAACCTGGCTCTGATACCAACTTGTCACAACCCTAAATCCTTAGTCGTGATGGCACATGTCGTGGAATCAGACAAGCCACACACTTTGTTAAATCTAAGTTTATTTTTCAGGAAATTATGAAATTTAAATGCAGAATACTGATAATAAACCATTTGAAAGTTTAACAACGTTTAAAGCACAAATCAAAATCCAACCCCGGATCTAGTGTCACTCAGTCACGAGCTGCTAATACATAAAAGTGCTAAAATAGAGAAAATAGACAACATAGTCTGTCAAAATGAAAGTGCAACAAGTAGATAAAGAAGGAGCAATCGAGGCTGCGATCGCCAACTGCTACCTCGAAGACTCCTGGAACTCTGTCAATCAATCAACCGCAGCTACCGGGCCTCAATGAACCTGCATCTGCACACAAGGTGCAGGGGGTAACATGAGTACACCAACTAAGAAGTAACGAAACCAAACTATGGGTTGAGAGGTAGTGACAGACTAAACCTCAGAATTTAAAACAGACAATTTACAGAATTTAGACATGCTAACAGTTTATCAAAAATGAGTAAAAATTCAAAGTATGCCAATATACTGTACATGCCATCATAACAATGTATGAATCCAGTGTGGAAAATGCACATAGTGCTCACAACTCTCACACAGCAGTCCACTCAGTATTGTATCTGTCTCTCAGGCCCACGGAAGGTCCATCCCGGAATGTACATAAGCATCGGTGACCGTAGTCACTCGGTACTGAGGAAAAAGGCCAATCCAGCCCCACGGAGAAGATCCATCTCCGGAAACACAACACTCGAACACGATCCATGTCCAGGGATAATCCATCCCTCACATATCATCAACTTCGTACAAGGTCCATGTCCAGGGAAGATCCATCCATCAATATCAATCCGCTCACTGGGGGTGTAAAGACTCCGGAGGGGCCCTATTGGCCCAAGCGCCATATCAAGCCAACGAAGGCATGATTAAAGTATCGTTGCAGTGTGCAGTCCGATCTCATAGCTGTCTCAACAACAGGATCTCGGCCTCACTCAGTCATTACTCACCAGTCTCACTCATATGGCTCACATATGTATAAATCAGCTCAAAACAATGATAAATATGCATATAATTAACAATTTTTGAGACTGAGGCATGAAATGATATTCTACAATAGGACTGAGTATATGAATTCATATGATCACAAAATGAGACAATAATATACGACCACTCGGGTCTCTGCATTTTTGGCGTGAAGCCTTAGCATTTATTCTTAACATGATTGCTAACATGTTCACATTTTACCACATAATAGAATTGTGGATATCAATCCGTAATGGCTACTAGACTGTGCCATGGGATGATCCAAGCCACAATTTACTCGGTGCACGCCCGCACGCCCGTCACTTGGCATGTGTGTCACCATAATTATAGTCAAATATCATATAGTTCGGGGTTTTGAACCCTCAAAACCAAGTTTGGAAATGTTACTTACCTCAAAATCGGCTAAAATCCTAGCCCACGGTGCCTTTGCCTCTAGACTCGGCCTCGAGTGATCCAAATCTACCAAAAATCAGATTCATATCATTATAATATGCCAAGGAATGAAGCCCATTCGAAAATTACCAAATTTACCCAAAAATTCCGAAATTGGCCAAATCTGACCCCCGGGCCCACGTCTCGGAATTCGATAAAAATCACAAAACTAGGATCCTCATGCCCTCACGAGTCTATACATACCAAGAACATCGATATCGGACTTCAAATGGCCCCTCAAATCCTAAATCTAAAGTCTCTAATCACATGCCCTAATTACCCAATTTTTGTTCTGATTTCCCACAAATTTAACCACTAATCAGTCCATAAATCACCCATAAACGAGTTTTAATTCCAAAATCCTTACCTCCACGAAGAACTCTCGATTTCCCTATTCAAAAACCCTTCAAAAGCTTCAAACCCGTGCAACAATGGAGGAAAAATGACCAAAATCTGCTAAGGGTCCTATTTATATCTTCTGCCCAGGGATTTCCGCACCTGCGGCCAATTTATCGCACCTGCAAACCGGCACCTACGGTCCCAGGTGCGCACCTGCGAGAATCACTTAAAAGCCAAGTTTCCGCACCTGCGACTCCGCATGTGCGGCCCCACTTCCGCATCTGCGGTTTCTCACTGGTCCACCCAAATCCCGCATCTGCTATCTCTTGTCCGCTTATGCGGGCCTGCACTTGCGGTCCCCTATCCGCAGGTGCGGTAACATCAGCACCAACATCATCAACTGTTATTTTCCAACTTAAAATCCCTCGATGGCTATCCGAAATCATCCTGAGCCTCTCGGAACCCCAACCAAAAATACCAACAAGTCATAAGTGATCACCCGGACTTAGTCTCACTCTTGGAACACCCAAAATAGCATCAAAACACAAAATTCACCTCAGATTCAAGCCTACGAACTTAGAAATTTCTAATTTTCGCCAAAGATGTCGGAACCATCCAAAACACGTCCGATTGACCTGAAAATTTGCACACACATCCAAAATGACCCTACGAACCTGTTCCAACTTCCGGAATTCCATTTCAACCCCGATAGCCTATTTTCCACTGCCGACCGAAAATTGCCAAAAACTCAATTTCTCCAATTCAAGCATATTCTACTCTGGACCTCCAATTCACATTCTGAACACATTCCTAAGTCCCAAATCACCTAACGAAGCGATTCGAGCTATAAAATCTATATTCCGAGGTCGTTTACCTTAAAGTCAACTCCCTATTGACCTTTTCAACTATTAAGCTCTTTTAAGAGACTAAGTGTCTCAATTCTCACCACGACCACTCCGAACCCGAACCAACCTACCCAAAACATTATGAATAAGCTAAATAACACGTGACAAAGCTGAAACAGAGGAAATGGGGCTAATCTCACGAAACGATCGGGCGGGTCGTTACAATTAGTTTAATACTACAACACAAAAAGACAACAACTTAACATAATTTAAATTCGGTACAATTAACGAAAATACATGACACGTAAAACATAAAGATAAAATACTACACTCGACACATTCATGTATTTGTTAAGTCACTATCGCCCATTATTCTGTGCTTCAATTACTTAAATTTCTTTTCCAACCTATATTTTCTTCTTCTACCTCTTTTAGTTTCTCCTTCACTGCCGCAAGTTGTTGTAGTTTAAAGATCTAGAGTTCGTATTCACTGATCATATTCCAAACATAGTGCAAACATGATTTGTAGTATACTTAATTAATGTGTCCATCATACCATGCTTGAAATTCAAATTGAATTTCGTCCTACAAATGGGGATTATAGAACAACACTATTAATTAACATGCTATATAAAAATATTAACAAAAGTGTTTTCCAAAAATCATAACATACAAGTTGTAGATAGATCCAGCGTCTGTGCCCAGAGTGCAATTTGACCAACATGGCTTCAAAATTGCACGTTTGCCACAATAACACCTTGGTACGTCATTACGTCCAGACATTTCGTAAGGCAAGAAAAATAAAAAAATGATGGAAAGTTTTTCTATTTGTTTCGTTAAGTGCAAATAATATCTAAAATGCGCTAGGCTTTTGTAGGCAGCTAATACACATAATGCATATTGGTGGCACGCTATGTTTCTCGTGATAATGATTCTTTAGGGTATAAGACAACTTTTCCAGAACGGTAGCTTTTTCAGGTCGACAAGACAATACACATAACACATATTAGTGGTGCGCTATGTTTTGCGTGATAATGATTCTTTAGGGTACAAGACAGCTTTTTTAGAACGACAACTTTTTCAGGTCGACAAGACAATACACAAAACACATATTGGTGGCGCGCTATGTTTCACTTGATAATGATTCTTTAGGGTACAAGATAGCTTTTCTAGAACGTCAACCTTTTCAGGTCGACAAGACAATACAAAAAACGCATATTGGTGTCCCACTATGATTTTTTAGGGTATAAGACAACTTCTTACACTAAACCAAGTGATCAGTATTCAAAGACCATTTGAAGAAACATTACAAATCCATTCCAAAAATTCCACTAACATTTAATAAGTAAGAATAGGCAAAAAGGTAAAGGTAGTTCAACAGATCCCCATGGAACACGTCTTCACATTATCGATCCCTACCTTGACAAAAATATGCTAGGTTGCTATACTGATTTCGTTGATGACAAGTGGTACGGTGTTCTGCGTCCCTTGGAAAAAAGCCTATCAATATACACACTGATCTCAAAGTTTCAAGGCACATTATTAAGGGCGAAGCGCATTCTACAAAGCCTGAAGTTATGCGAATTTGGGGAGTAAAACTACAATGGGTTCCCCTTTACTCCAAATGATGTAATTATGAAGTACTATGTCATGGCATGGTCTTGTTGTGCCACAAGCATTATCTTCAACCTTCCAAACAAACACACACAAAGATGAACCAGAAGTTATTCGGCATTTGATGAAGGATATTCTAGAGATGGAAAATGCACTAGCTATTCATCATGCAATGGATAATCTTAACTACCTGGGAGGAATGGAGGATCAGTACTGGGATTTATTAGAAAATGAAAAATTGCAAGAGGCAACAATTATCCTGTTTTCCCAAAATATGTCGAGTGGGAAGGACAACCTAAGTTTCTACCATAGATATTCGAAGTAGGAGTCTCATATTATTGTAGAAATCAAGCAAGTGGTTTCATTGATGATAGCGATGAAATACAAGAAATGTGTGTCAATTGGGGCCTAGATTACGATGCCCTCGGTCCCGAAGGGTGCGTACACGATGTTGACGAAAAAGATGAAGACAGTGACATAATTACCATCGCTACCAAACCAATTGAAGGACATTTATGACGGTCGTGTCCTATTTGGGAACATATTCCACATTTACGCGCATAAATGGTATCACAAATATCCATTTGGTTCTGTATACACATGCTTTATTGCACTTGTTGTTGACACACATAATCCTTATTACACACCATTTTAAATGGTTCCGGCGGCCATTAATTCTCAGCACCCACTGGCTGCAACTGTCCACTATAGGTGTTTAAGTATGCAGCAACACTATATTCTTTATCAACGTACCTCGTTGCCGCGAAACCTGTATTTGAAAGCACTCCATGGCATGTGAGCACGACATGTAATAGATGGACCATTTCCCACATGAGCATAACCTTCGGGCTTCATTGATGGTGTGTGTATTATTTCCGCGGTTGTGATGAATAATAGTGCAAACTTCAAAAATATTTCGCCCGTTGCAATACTGCAAAAATGAATAACATTGTACTCGCTTCCTGTATTTCTCAAATCTTTTCATTGGTATTGGCATAAATTCAACACCCTTTTCCACCAATGACGATGCACCTCTAGATTTTTCAACAAAACTCTCCGCCATTTGCTTGAATGACATACGCACCATGGTAGTGACAGAAAATCCACGTGCAGACTTCAATAACCCGTTGAAAGACTCTACACATTTCTAGTCAGAATTCCCTATCTTCTGCCACAACGTCCACTTGTGAAGCTCATGTCGCATCAACCAACTATAGGCTCCTTGGTCTTTATGTCTGATCAATTCCATTCGCCTCCTGAATTTACACTCTTGGTGATATGTTGCAGCAATCCACATTAAATCATGCAAGTTCTTGTTCGGATAAGACTTCTGGAAGTTGTCCTTTAAGTGTCTAACACAGTAACGGCGGTGCCATGCACGCAAATTATGTACAGAAGTTAAAATACCTTCATGCCGATTAAATATTAGACAAATACATGAACGATGTCTGACAACGTGCTCCTTCAAGTGGTTCACACATCTCTTGGCTTTCATTGGCACAAATAGAAAATTCTAGGGGAAA
The DNA here is from genome assembly GCA_005239495.1 of Nicotiana undulata. Lineage (NCBI taxonomy): Eukaryota > Viridiplantae > Streptophyta > Magnoliopsida > Solanales > Solanaceae > Nicotiana > Nicotiana undulata. The sequence continues at coordinate 19,301 of ML291634.1, forward strand.
TATACTTCCATTAGCATCTATTTCAATGGCGATCAACAACTTAATATCATACTTTTCATAGACACGAGTGTCGTCTATGGATATTACCGGACGACAATGCACAAAACCATCAATGACTGGTATAAATGCCTCTCTATCTGAATATGTGTTATGGTATTCTCGGACTCCGCTCCAGCTTCCATTCAACAGTCCCGAGGTTAAAGTGTTGCAATGCTGCCATGTACCTGGGTAGAGAGGCAAAAGACTTATCCCAGTTACCATAAACAATTTCAAACGCACGTTTGCGCCCGAGAAAAGCCTTTCTTTTGGTAATGATACATCCATATACCTGGTGAACATATGTTATACACTCTTTGATCTTGTACCTTATGGACGCTTCAATGTGTGGAATCAAGACAAGATAAATCAAGTCAACATTCAAGTTAAAATGATTCCCACTGAATGTGTCCATTTCACAATTGTGGGTGCCAATGAATTTACCCGCAACCCACATATTTGTTTTTAGCTTCGTTGCACGCAGGATCCAATTACAACATTGAAACCATCTACGAAAAATAACAATGTATACTTCCGGAGATGAATCATAAACCACGATCTCACAACACTCTTTTATGTTGTACATTCGCATCTCCCTTCTTAGGCGTGCTTTATCAGCAAAAAGCATGCCTTTTGATAGCACCGTTTCTCTATATTCATCCTACATTGTTGTCTGAATTTTGTCAAGATCCCTTGTGAGGGAATCCACGCCCAGCGTACTTGGAAAATGATCAAGGTAGGGAATCTCCCTTAAATGAAACGGCACATGGGACTCGTACACTCTTGGTATAACAGGAGGTGGAGCCCTTGTCAAATGAGGTTCAGATTTCTCGTCCTCATCATCATCACACTCATCAGAGAAGGGTGTGTCATCTCCAGACTCATCAGCATTATTGTCATAATCACTATTCTCTTACTGATTCTGCACATCTGCCAGATCTCGATTAAATATGTCATCTTCGGACAATTGAGTAAGGACAGGACCTTCAAGTTGCTCGTTTTCACTACACAACCAATAAAATAATGAGTTTCTCAAATTCATCCAAACTTTACATATAAACTTTATCACTTCGCTTACAAATCATAATGTGTTGAAATCCATGCACATTATCCTATTGATGATGACTCCCAGATGGACTACCATGATCCAACACACCAAAATTAGGCATATTCCAACTAACCGTTTGTTCATAACTTGTAAATTTTATATCTGGCTGGTACCCCTTGTGGAATATATGAGTGTTAATACAAATTCAATACATAAAAATAAATATCGTAACACAAAGAAAAATTTGAAGTTTACCACTCGGATTGTTGATTATGTAAACTAGGGGAGAAATTATTTCCTCGCTCCTCATTTTCCCGTGGAGGTAAGTTTAGATCAGGCCAACTCTTTCACCTGAAACCAGTTCGGCTAAAACTGCTCCAAAATAACCATCTGATTATTGAGGGATATCCATACTTTGCGAAACCTCATTATTGCGAACGTCTTCAGCCTTGGCATACATTTCCAATATTTTTATCACAAGAAGTTCCTGGTGTTCATTCGGAGCCCTCAAAGAGTTTCATCGTCTTCGTTGTTAAACTCAACATAACAAGCAACCCCTTGCGGAGTAACAGAATATGGATATCTTCTGGTTACTTTAATATTCACTGAACGTTTGCTCACACTCATTTTTTTATATAACAACGATACCAATGTATCGTACTTCATTGTAAGTGGCAGTTTAACATGACACTGTGGAAAACAACTATAGTGTATTAATTTATTTTCCACCACAACTTCACCCCCCTCCTAATATAATGAAACCCTAATTTTCACTCTTTGGACATTATGACAAAATACAAAATAACTTAACGAACAAATATTTCGGAAGACTTGAAGGATCTTGAATGGATTTTTTCAAAATCCTGAAACTCCTTAAATAAGACAAAAACCAGTCCGGGGGGGGGGGGGAGTAATTTT
>ML291634.1:21377-34710 GCA_005239495.1 Nicotiana undulata
GGGGGGGGGGGGGGGGGGGTATAATTATTTGATGTATAGTGCCTTAAATATGCATGATATACCCTTATGAATTATTGGTGGGCCCAATATTTATATATAGAGCGGTTATTCACCGCGCTATATATAAAATGGTGCCCAGTCTTTCTTTTCACCTATTTTTGGTCGTTTGAGTCCAAAAAAATCAAATTAGATTTCATACTCCTATCTGTATGAGGTGAAATTGGTTGATAACAGTTGGTCAAATGGTGAGGTGACACGTGGAACCGAAGACAAGAGAAAAGTGAGTCAGCACATAACTAGCACCAGGTGTGAAGTGTGTGACCAATGCTGAATGGATACCGAAGGAAATATAGTTGACAATAAAGATTCAAAGGTTTGATAGCGGATAACATATAATGAGCAACCATTATAGAGATTATCAGCATTCAAAGCCAGTCATTATGCGCTCATCAATGACAGTTTTTTCCACATTCAAGAGGAACTTCATTTTAGGATCTTGTCTCTGTAGGCTTTAAATAGGAGGATTAACATCCATTGTTGGCACGAAATATTCTATACACAAAAAGCTATAATCTATTGTCATATTACGCACAATTTTAACACTTCAATATTGCATCTACTCTTGTCACCGGAAAGACTAAAGTTCTTAGTAAGACTTGTTATCTTCTTTAGTTTCAATTCATAATCTTATCTTTGTTTCCATTCAACTTAATTTTCTTGGGTCAAATCGATTCGTTTGTTTATAAACCACACTATAAAATCAACTATACCGTTTTACGGGTAAACAATAGGTTAGGCTCACAACACGTTTTTGAACTCTTTTTGTGGACAAAGCATGTTATTTAAGTGAAAATGGTAGAGGTGTGGGCGCTCATTATCCATCAATTTATAATCTTGCACCGTCGCCCTAAAAAATGTCTTAGTTAAGAAAGATGAAGCACAAAAGAACATACATTCTAATGTATGAATCAATCAAATATGGCAAAAAGAAAAAACTAATTCAGAGAATTTAAGTTGAAACAAGATAGTAAAATCGTCAAAACATGAAGGAAAAAAGTGCACATGGAGAAAGAAAAATTAGAATTGATGAGAGGGAGCCAAGAGGAAAAAGTATGAAATTTCCCCAACTTGCTTAGAGCATCGTAGTTATTGTTGTTATTTTGGTTTCTTTTGATGCCAATCACTGCTCAGCTTGGGCAAGAGAGAACTTGTTAGTATGAGTATAAACATTGACTTCTTTTCCTAAAATTAGTGAAGAAATACAGGAATAGATTAAGTGTGCGTCGAAAGCAGGGTTGGAACTTGCGCAGGTGAAGCCCAACAGATTTCAAGTATGTCTCCTTAACCACTCGAACATATCGACAGTTGTGGACATTTTAGGTATATTTGGTTTAACTAACATTAAATTATGTTTTAATTGCTAAATTTTCAATAAAAATGTATTTATTGTATTACTTGACATGCTAAATCATTGTTGTATTATAAATAAGGTGAGGGTGGACGAAATTTATGCCAAAATGAATGCCTCAGCCCATTACTTAATGAGATGGATAGCAGCAAAATTAGATAGTTTAATGAGTTCACGTAAACACACTTTTATGAGAAAGTAGGCCATTTCCATAAATGAAATATAGTTTTAAGCAAAAAAGTTAGTATACTCCACATACTAAAAGGGGGAAATAAATCCACTTGAAATAAGATTGAACTATGGAGCAGTCGCCAAGTGACTTTGTCTCATTTAAGCCTCAAGATCACGAATCCAAAGTCTTGAATTACAAAATGCAACTATACGCATCATCCTCTCATAACTATTCTACCAACTTAATGTGATAGACCATATTGCCTAGCGCGACCTTAGCTTCTTGGTTGGCAGCAGCTCACTAGACGCTAAAGCGCGTGGCCGAGGGGATCGGGTGTGATAGAGTTTGACAATGGCCGATGTGATCCGAAGGATATCTCCTATAAATGTAGAAAAAATTATTCCATGTGAACCTCCAAATCCCATATTTCTCCTTTTGCTTTTCAGTAGCCAAGATTCTGGAGAATAACATCTATTATTGTAATTCCTTTAAGATATGTTCCAAATGCATTACAGACATTGTAAAGATATGCATTGGATTTTTTATTTTTATTTTTCAAAGAATTCAAATTCTATTATTTTTACCCTCAAGCCCTCAATTTTAGTTTAAAATATATGCTTCATTTTTGTATATTGAAATTACAAGTTGCATGATGAAGTTTTAATAAACGATTATTTATATCTTATCCCGCCGAATCTGATCATCACAATGCCAAGTTGTTTCTGTAAGAAACTATGATATATTGAAAGCATTATTCGTCAGTATTATCAGATACTCAAACATACTAGTAATGTTATCCACTCACCACATTGTTTTTCCGTAAAAATGGTATAGCACGGTTAATAGACAAGAGAATCGATTTGATCCCAAAATCATAAATGAATTTAATAAAATGCAAGATTTAGCGTTGAAATCAAGATAAAATAGCAGACAGTTTGGTCCCGGGAGCAAGGCTTCCGAAGGAAGCAATAAGAATATCGATTAAACAGAAAATAAAGTATTATTTAGCTTGGAATAATGTGTGGCATAAGTTTGTCAGAACTTTTGTCTCTTACAATGGCGATTAAAGTCATTGTTTATAGTTATACCAAGGTAACAAGTAAAAGAGAAGAAAGGGGAAGATGGAAAAATATTGTGATGTTATTTGATTGTATGACAAACTATTTATATAGATATGTACGGCAGATGCAGCAACAAGATAAATTTGAAAAAGATAATACCTATCAGAAAAGAGCCTAAATAAGAGGAGAGAGTTACAACAAATTTCTAAAGATCAGTGACGACAAAATAGAATTCTACAGTAGTAAGGAATCTTAGAGTAAGTAATAATCAGATGTTATTAACCCCCCCCCCCCCCCCCCCCCCCCCCCCCCCCCTCCCGCAAGTTGGTGGTTCAACAACACCAAACTTGGAAAATCTATTGACAAACAAGGCTCTTGGAAGTTTCATAAGTATATTTTCCACTTAATCAGCCGAGTAAAGGTGTTGAAACTTCGATGTCCTTGTTTTGAACTTGTTCACAAATAAAGTGAAAGTCAATAGAAATATACTTCATACGACTATGGAACACCGAGTTGGCAGTGGTACTGAGATTGTCACAAAATATATGAGGAGTGGATGATATACGAAAGGAAGCTCATGGAGTAAACTTCTTAGCCAGTTGGTCTCAACAACAGTAGCTGCAACAGCCCGATATTCTGCTTATGTGGTGGAACGAGAAATAGATCTTTGCTTCTTAGAGGACCATGATAACGGAGAGCTGCCAAGGTAAACAACATAACCCATAGTGGAGGTTCAAACAAGGGGATATTCATCCCAATCAGAATCTGAGTAGGCTAGAAGATGATGATCACGTTTTTTAGCGATTCGGAGACCAAATGAAGATGTCGTGTGAAGATACCGAAGAAGACGATTCATGGCTGTCAAATGAGATATTAAGGGTTGGTGCATGAACTGTGAGAGTTTGCTAACAGAAAAAGTGATGTCCGGACGTGTAAAGGAAAGACAATGAAGTTTACCAATTATCCGCCTATAAAGAGAGTCATCTACTAGAGAATCTTGAGCAGATTCTGGGAAAACAACAGTAGAAGCCATTAGCAATGGAACACCCTAGAAATTGTGCATATTAACTTCCTGTAACATATCTGTAATGTATTTTTGTTGAGAAAACACAAGACCACCTGAATAAGAAAAGACTTCAACACCAAGGAAATAATGAAGTGGACCAAGATCCTTTAGTGAGAATGGGGTTGCAAGAATTTCAGTAATGTATTAAACACCACAAATTTGATTGCCCGTAACAATTAGGTTATCAACATAAACTAGTATATAAGCACTAAACTCAGAATTATGTATGGTGAACAATGATGAATCAGATTGGGATTTAATAAATCCCAAAGTACCAAGATAATTTTTGAGTTCAGTGTACCAAGCCCTGGGAGCTTGTTTGAGGCCATATATAGCTTTGTGCATCTTGCAAACATGTGTAGGATGCGTAGAAGCTTTAAAACCAGGTGGTTAACGCATATATACCTCCTTGTCAATACGGCCTAGCAGGAAGGCATTATTGATATCAAGTTGACAGATGGGCCAGTTTTGTTGTGTCGTAATTGCAAAAACGAGTCGAATAGTTACGGGCTTTACCACAGGGCTAAAAGTACATTGAAAATCAAGGCCGGGTCATTGTGTGAACCTTTTGGCAACTAGACGAGCTTTGTACCTGTCAACAAAACCAGCAAGATGATATTTAACTCGAAAAAGCCATTTACAATCCACCACGTTTTTCGAAGGATCACATTGTGCGAGATCCCATATCGGGTTCTGATACCATAATGTATATGGCTCTGATACCATAATACAACAGGGATTGCACAACTTTTAGAAGGATCTGACTTACCTTCTCATTCCAAGAAAGAAGAGTATATATACATGAGTTTAAATTACTCCTTAAAACCTTTCCTAAGAATATTCTCAGAATATTATGTCCCTATAATATCTCCTAGAATATCACATCTCTAACAAACATAGATACAAAATATACATTTATTATAGATTACACATTTAAAGATCTTGTGTAATATTTAGATTAGCGTACTAGTTGCCATTTAACTTGTGCATATATATGCTGCACCACATTGCTCATGCATTATTGGACATGGAATTAATCTTACTGATTGAACCAGCACGCAGTAGCTAAGATTGTTTTAATTTCTTGTACTATGTTTGCAAATGCGTACATTATTATTCTGGTTTTACCATGCATCTTCAGATGGCTCACAAGAGAAGCTATTAATAACAACGTACTCAACATTGATTATTAGCTTTGGCTTTTTGAATAATGAGATTAACTTATTAAGTTGACTGAGCTTATTAAGTTAACTTATGGGTAATGACAAAGTTTTAACCGTAGCTAAATTATGATAAAATAGGCCTATATAGATACAGATCTTCTCACTTGAAACTGTTAAATTACACTTGAGAGTTCATATTTTTGCACAACTGCAGGCTAAGACATTTAAGCCTTGTCTTCCTATTATATTCGACTTGCATGGTTTAGACGTTTCATCACATTCAATTCAATATTTAAAGCAGCCATTGTCACACCTCCCTTTTCACTAAAAAGAAGATAAAATTACCTCATTATTTTTCAATGTATTCCTGTAATTAGAAATGAAAATTGGATCTCACATGAAACATAACTAGCAGCAATCCAAATAGATGATCCGTTTGTTAGATTTTGCTACACGAAGCTTTACTTGGATAGGGCTGTGATTGAGATATTTTTCTTAGTGATTGTAAAGGAGGGCGACTGGGTATGTTATAAAAAGGGTAGACGGAAGCATCGAATGGCGAAGAGAGATCTCCATGAATTCTATTATTTTGCGTATTTTTGCTTCTGATTTAAGCTGATCCTCGAGGGCCAGTGAAAGGTCAATCCTCATCCCGATCTTATCAAAGAAGGAAGTAAACAGATCAACGTTCCTCGAACGGGTGGAGAAAGATTTTTATTTTATGACCAGACTCTGACGATTTCGGTATTTAGAAACTTTTTTTTTTGGACTTAAGACATTGCCCGAAAAGATAAAGAAAAATCTTTAAAACTAAATTTTGCCATATCTTAATTATTTTCCTTAAGTCACTCTAGAATTTAGCAGTATGTTCTTAAGTTTGTAAAATCAGAAGTATATTTTAAAAGTTTTAAAAAGTCATCATTAGGAAATATGATACTATCCAAAAAAAGTCAGTACAAATATATGAAGGAATAAATGATACACGAAAATTACATATAATGTAAATATACTAATATATTGTGGAAATTTCTTTTTGTCAACAAATATTCTGCAAATTACATTCTCCAAATTTCGAATGGTGGCTAATGTAACCATGGTTAGGGTTTAACCTCCTCTGCCCTCCCAAAAGAACAAAATATAAAAGAAATTACGTTAAATTCAAGGAAAATAAAGCCATTTTGTTTATTTTGTCTGTTATTTTGAAATAGTTCATATTTGGAAATTCCTCTAAGATTTGTCAAGAAGATTAACATTCTGTATGGTAAAATTGTTGGTGGGAAATTCAATGAGCGAGTCACTTTATGCTACTCAGATTATTGGGTTGATAAGTAAATGTTTATCTGATCAAGTTATAGTGTGTGCTTTCGCTTTATGCTTGTAAACCGTAAAAATCGAGGATACCCGATTTTATGGGTTCGAGGGTATGCCTCAAAAATGAGTCCGTGTCGAAGAAAGTTTGGGCTCAAAGAATCTGAAGACTACGGGATCGGGTCAGAATAAATCGACATCGCAGTAACATAATCACGAGATATCCGCAATCGACCACCAATCTCGGCTAGAATCTCGGAACCGCCAGAACCATTAATGGTTATTGATATCAATCATATATTTTACTTCCGAAGTTAAAGTCATACCTTATTTAGGATTCCTCGACTATATAAAGAGGAACTTTGTTCATTTGTAACACATTATTATCATCATACACGAATTATCACTTACGCAACTATTGAGAAATATAAACACTCCGCTCTTTTACTTGCTCTTAATTCTTTGTTGTTCTAACTGTCCATTCTGTTCATATTCTTCGTACTACTCTCGTTGTTCTTACTGTTCTTGGCACTTGATCTCGAGCCTAATCCAGATCGGGGTCGATAACTTGCAATTACACTAGTTTGATTCATTTCGGCCGTTTAATTCCTTTACTTATTTAGCTATTTATCAATTGGCATTAAATTAGATCACGCCTTATAATCACATTACAAGTTTAATTGTTACTTGTATTTCGAGGTAAATATTTTGGCGCCCGCCGTGGGGCTAAGGATAATAGTGATCGTTCAGTGCTAGTTTTGACATAACACACTATTTTACGCTCGTTTCTTGTCAAGAATTTTGTTTTCAGGTTAAATCATGCCAACCTCACAAAACATAGGTACACATGGTGATAACGGTCTCGGAATCCACGGAGAGAACGAGAATATCATCGCTTAGGGGATCGAGGTGCCACAAGCTGACCTTGGAGGAGCACCACCCGTCAACCCGGTCGATGTTAGTTCGCATGTTGCTTTGAATGCGGATTTAGGCGGGGACCCCGATGGAAGCGTACGCAAAGAGGGTTAAACTGACGGTCGAGGTACTCAGGGCAGAGGAGACGAAGGTGTCAATCTCCAAGTTATATTTGAAATGTTGCAAGCCCAACAGAACGCCATTGCTCAGTTGCAAAATCAGCATGTGGCACCGAATAGGGTCGAACAAGAGGCTACTCGCCGTACTAAGCCAGTGCCTGAAAGATTAGGTGACAATACTTCGACAACTGACCCTGCTATAATGAGAATGCTCGAAGAGATTACTAAGATAATAGAATCGGGAGAAAAGAAAATCGAGGCCAACGACAAGAAGGTGGAAACCTATCATTCTCTAGTTGATCCGATTCCGGGGGAATCGCCGATCTTAAAAGGAATAGACTCCAAAACGTTTGTGCAAAAACCATTCCCTCCAAGTGCGGCTCTGAAGCCCATACCAAAGAAGTTCAGGATGCCCGATATTCCTAAATAAAACGGGACCTCGGACCCCAATGAGCATGTTACCTCTTATACGTGTGTCATAAAAGGAAATGATTTGGAAGACGATGAAATCGAGTCAGTATTGCTACAGAAATTCGGGGAGACCCTGTCGAAGGGAGATATGATTTGGTATCACAACTTGCCACTGAACTCCATCGATTCGTTCGCCATGTTAGCAGATCTATTTGTAAAGGCACACGTCGGTGCTATAAAGGTTGCAACGAGAAAATCAGACTTCTTCAAGGTGAAGCAAGGGGATAACGAGATGCTAAGAGAGTTTGTATCTCGATTCCAAATAGAACGTATGGAGTTACCACCGGTTACCGACGATAGGGTTATTCAAGCTTTCACCCAGGGATTAAACGAGCGGAGTTCGATTGCATCACGCCAAATGAAGCAGAATTTAATAGAGTACCCAGCTGTGACTTGGTCAGATGTCCACAACCGATATCAATCGAAGATTAGAGTCGAGGACGACCTACTGGGAGCCCCCTCAGGTTTAGTCCATCCTAGCCGGTCGACAGGTAAAAACCAAAGAGATGTTGACAGAGAATCGAGGCCGAATAAAGATCGGTATCAGCCATATGTTTCAGATAGAAGGAATAACCATCCTGGACGTAATTCCGCTTGGAATGATCGAAAGAGTAATCGAGGGCAGAATTCTCGGGGACTCATGAGTAAAAATGGTTTCGACAAATACGCAGATCCTGAAGAAGCGCCCCGATTATCGGAATACGATTTCAGTGTCGATGCTTCGGGGATCGTATCGGCCATCGGAAGGATCAAAGGCACTAGATGGACCAGACATATACAAACCGATCCTTCTCAGAGAAATCCGAACTTATTGTGCAAATACCATGGCACGCATGGCCATAGGACCGAAGACTGCAGATAGTTAAGAGAGGAAGTAGCTTGATTGTTCAATGAAGGCCATCTTTGAGAATTCCTCAGTGATCGAGCCAAAAATCACTTCAGGGAGAGAGACGCCAACAAGAAGACCGAGCAAGAGGAACCCCAGCATGTTATCCATATGATCGTCAGCGGGGTCGACATCCCACAAGGGCCTATATTGAAATGCACCAAAGTATCGATTACAAGAGAGAAATGGACTCGAGACTATATGCCCAAAAGCACTTTATCGTTCAACGATGAAGAAACGGAAGGCCTCTCTCAGCCGCACAACGACACCCTGTAATTTCTATCTTGCTAAATAAAATTCAAGTTAATCATGTTCTCGTGGATCCAGGCAGTTCGGCGAACATAATCAGATCGAGGGTCGTCGAGCAGCTCAGCCTGCTGGACCAGATTGTACTTGCATCTCGAATCTTGAACGACTTGAACATGGCTAGTAAAGTAACAAAAGGGGAAATAATTCTACCAGTAAATGTGGTCGGGACCATCCAAGACACAAAATTTCATGTCATCGAATGAGACATGAGATACAATGCAATGCTCGGGAGGCCATGGATCCACAACATGAGGGTAGTACCATCGACCCTTCACCAAATGATGAAGTTCCCAATAGTGGATGGCATGAAAACAGTTTATGGGGAACATCACGTTGCAAAGGAGATGTTTCAAGTCGACGAGTTGACGCCGATACCATCACCTTCGACCTCAGAAAAGTCGAGCACCAAGGATAAGAAAGCGGCCAAAGAGAAATCACCATCCCCAACCTCGACCGAATCGTATAAACAGGTAATCGAAGAAGAAGAAGATTTTCTCACTCCTCGAACTTTTGTCGTTCCCGAAGAATCGGACGCAACCAAATCAACGGTCGAGGAGATGGAACAAGTGATACTGATCGAGTATCTACCCGAACATAAGGTATACCTGGGAACGGGGTTGACCCCTGAACTCAGGAAAAAACTCATTTAATTTTTTATCGATAACATGGATTGCTTTACATGGTCCCATTTAGACATGACAGGAATCCTACCCGAGATAACAACTCATCGGTTGAGCCTGGATCCCAAATTCAGACCGATAAAACAGAAGAGAAGGCCTCAGTCCAAGGTGAAGCACGCCTTCATAAAGGAAGAGGTAACTAAAATTCTTAATATATGATCCATTCGGTAAGTAAAGTGTCCCGAGTGGTTAGCCAACGCAGTCGTAGTCCCCAAAAAGGGGGATCAAACTTAGAATGTGTGTCGATTATAAGGACCTGAATAAAGCATGTCCGAAAGACTCTTTTCCTCAGCCTAACATCGATCGAATGATCGATGCCACGGCCATCCACGAGATACTTACTTTTCTCGACGCCTATTCTGGGTACAACCAAATCCAGATGGACCCGGTAGACCATGAATAAACTTCTTTTATCACTAAGTATGGAACTTACTATTATAATGTAATACCCTTCAGTCTAAAAAATGCGGGAGCTACATATTTACGCCTAGTCAACAAGATGTTCGAAGAACAGATAGGAAAATCAATGGAAGTTTACATTGACGATACGTTAGTTATGTCCCTGCGCACAGAGGTCTATTTGACTTATTTACAAGAGACAATCGAAATCTTGAGGAAATACAACATGAAACTTAACCCCGAAAAGTGTGCTTTCAGGGTCGTCTCGAGCAAATTCCTCAGCTTCATGGTGTCAATTTGGAGAATCGGGATCAACCCCGATAAGATTAAGGCCATCGAGGACATCACCGTCGTGGACAGCGTGAAATTCGTTCAGAGGCTAACCGGGCAGATAGCTGCCCTAGGCCGGTTGATTTTGAGGTCATCAGATCAGAGCCACAGGTTCTTTTCCATACTCAAAAAGAAAAATGATTTTACATGGACCCCGGAATGTCAGCAAGTGTTGGAGGAATTGAAACGGTACCTATCGATCCCACCTTTGCTCCATGCCCCAAAGGCAGATAAGAAGCTATATGTATACTTGGTGGTGTCCTAGATAGCGGTAAGTGGAGTATTAGTTCGAGAAGAACAAGGTACGCAGTTTCCAGTGTATTACGTGAGTCGAACCTTAGGAGATGCTGAAACTAGGTATCCACACCTAGAAAAATTGGCACTTGCATTAATAAGCGCATCTAGAAAACTAAATTCGTATTTTCAATGTCATCCTATATGTGTTATCACCACATATCCCCTTCGAAATATATTTGCACAAGCCCGAGTTATCGGGCCGATTGGCCAAATGGGCCGTCGAACTTGGCGGGTAGAATATTGAATATCAACCCTGGACGGCTATCAAGTCTCAAATATTAGCAGACTTTGTGGTACACCTTTCGCCAACCCTCATACCCTAAGTGGAAAAGGAATTTCTTCTTAAATCGGGTACCTCATCTGGGGTATGGACCCTCTTCACGGACGGAGCCTCGAACGTGAAAGGGTACGAGCCATGTATTGTTTTGAAACCGCCCACGAGCAATGTTATTAGACAATCAATTAAGACTGCCAAACTTACTAACAACGAGGCCGAGTATGAGGCTATGATTGCAGGTCTCGAACTAGCTAAAATCTTGGGAGCGGAAGTCATCGAAGTTAAATGCGACTCCCTACTGGTAGTTAACTAGGTAAACGGAACCTGCGAAGTTCGAGAGGATGGGATGCAGAGGTACTTAGACAAATTGCAGGTCACAACAACGCTTCAAAGAATGGACCCTGCGGCATGTACCTTGAGAACAAAATACTGAGGTCATTGCACTTGCGAACTTGGGATCGTCGGTCGACGAAAACGAAATCAGCTCAGGGACTGTCGTTCAACTCTCGAGATCTATAATCGAGGAAGGGCACGCCAAAATTAATTCTACAAGTTTACCCTGGGATTGGAGAAACAAATACATCGAATATTTGAAGAACGGGAGGCTGCCATCGGATCCCAAGGAATCGAGGACCTTACGGACCCAAGACGCTCGATTCACATTAAACGAGGACGAAACGCTATACAAGAGAACATTCAAAGGTCCACTGGCAGTATGCTTGGGAACGGGTGATATTGACTATGTTTTGCGAGAAATCCACGAAGGCACTTGAGGAAACCATTCTGCCGCCGAGTCACTAGTTCGAAAAGTCATCAGAGCAGGATACTATTAGGATAGCATGGAGAAAGACTCTAAGGAGTTCGTTCGAAGATGCGACAAATGTCAAAGGTTTGCACCAATGATTCACCGGCCCGGTGAATAGCTTCACATGGTCCTATCCCTATGGCCATTCATGAAATGGGGAATGGACATCGTCGGTTCTCTGCTATCAGCCCCAGGTAAAGCTAAATTCATATTATTTATGACTGAATATTTCTCTAAATGGGTTGAACCACAGGCCTTCGAAAAAGTTAGAGAAAAAGAAATGATCGACTTCATATGGGATCACATTGCATGTCGATTCGGGATACCTGCGGAAATATTTTGTGATAATGTCAAACAATGCATCGGCGGCAAAGTAACAGAATTCCTCGAAGATCACAAAATAAGGAGGATACTATCGACGCCATATCACCCTAGTGGAAACGGACAGACCGAATCAACGAATAAAACTATCATCCAAAACTTGAAGAAAAGGCTAAACGAAGCCAAAGAAAAGTGAAGAGAAAAATTACCGAGGCTCTATGGGCACATCGGACGACATCGAAGTCCAGTACTGGAGCAACTCTGTTTTCTTTAGTATATGGCTCCAAAGCCTTAATACATGATGAAGTCGGAGAGCCCAACGCCAGGTTTTGAATTGTAATAGAAGAATCAAACCATGAGGCAATGAATACCAGCCTCGAATTGTTAGATGAAAGACGAGAAGCGGACCTCGTTTGAATGGCCGCACAAAAGCATCGAATCAAGAGGTATTACAACAGAAGAACCAATCTTCGACACTTCAAAATCGGGGACTTGGTTTTAAGGAATATCACTATCAATACTCGAGACCCTAATAAAGGGAAACTCAGTCCTAACTTGGAAGGACCAAAACAAACCTCGACATAGTCGGGAAAGGATCTTACAAGCTTGGAACAATGGACAGCGAGCCATTGTCGAATAACTGGAACATATCACTCCTCAAGCGATATTATTTCTAAGGTATGGTTTTCTCATTTTTCATTTACATAAATATTCGAAACTAACTTATTGCAGGTATCCGGTCCAAGAAATCGAGACCTCGGGTTATAAAGTACGCGTTGCACTCTTTTTCCCTTAGACCGGTATTTACCCCAAATGGGTTTTTTCGGCAAGGTTTTTAAATAGGCAACAACTATGTGGTACCTGAGGATAATTCAATAGTATCCAAGGCTTATTTTCAATCAACCTCGAATACTAGGGAGCATCACCCTTGGATGTTATGTAAATGGGTCTCGATAGGAAGAATTTTGTAATGGGCCAAACGGTCCAATGAACCGTGTCCATATAGAATAGACGAGTCCATTCAACAAAACATGTACGCATGCATGAATAATACGAAGAAGCACTCTCTTTTCTCAAACATCTCGTGTTTGAAGTAGAATTTCTATTATAGAAGTCATGTATTTATGATTCTGATCTATTGTGCAAAACTAACACTTGTGAAAAAATGGCTCAAGGGCCAAGTACAAGCATACCTCGAACACCCGGGGACTACCTACTCGAGCTATCTAAATTCAAAATCATAAGACCTCATAGAGGCACCCCCGATATATAGTCCAAGGCCATCACTGTGAAACCCCACGTGTTATTTTTCTCTCTTCTCTTACGTAAAATACGTAACGTGGCGT
>ML291636.1:0-11407 GCA_005239495.1 Nicotiana undulata
ACATATAGTTAAGAAAGCCGACAAAATGACATATATAGATGTCGAATACCCTATTTAACCGCACGAGTGGAATATCAACCTAATAGCATCATGAAAATACTTTAGCTACAATCCCAATGCCTTTCTCAGACGGTCTTTCTAGCAATAGAATAGTAAAATACCACATTTGGCGTCTTAGGAATTTCCCAGAATTCGTGCTAAAAGGAAGGACGNGCTCGTTCATTGCATTATGTACAATCGGAGTCGTGCAAAAGAAGGAAGGGGATAACCTCGCATACCTTGTATATACTGTCCCAACCTCAAGCTACGCAAATGTCACAACTCCTTATCATGTAATGAACCATAGTCTCACCCTAAAGTACATGTTATAACATTCCAAACTCGTCGACTTTCGACGAAACTTATTTTCTTCAGTTGGTTTAGCTTCAAAGCTAACCAACCTTCTTGGTACTCGTTATTCATGATCTTAAATATTGTAACCTCCAACATAACATGATTAACTTACTTTATATTCCATCAAATATAATCTTATTTCCGAGCTTACATCAATTGACTTATGATGTACTCTCACGTATGAAAACATGGGGTGTAACACATCCGTCCTATTATGATACCTTGATTTGTGTTGTTTTGTGTTCTATTGTGTTGACTGATTGTATGAAGTTCGTTGAAATGTGTTTCGGGGGCTCTCTGACAGGTGGATAGGCCTAATTACAAAGGAAACTCTAGCAAAATTTTCAGAAATTGGGAGTTAGTTAAAATTTGGGTTGGAATATAGTATATTCGAACCTAAGTGATTCCCCGATCCTCATTCGAGGACGAATGATCTTAAGTGAGGGAGGATGTAGAGACCCGTAAAGTCCTTAACCAAAAAGATGCACAGTTAGATCCCCATGTTGATATAGCCGTAGAAATCTTTAGGTTCGGACCTCTTAGGATTGAAAAGTACCCTCGGACTTAGAGGAAAAATTTCGCAAAAATGATGCAGATCTGCGGTCCACTATGCGATCGCAAACCAGCTCTGCGGACCGCATAATGGCCATAGAGTAGGGCAGGTGACTGCCCAATTTGAGGGCAATTATGCGGCCCAAAATGTGACCGCATAACTGTTATGCAGTGCATTATGCGATCATATAACAGTTATGCGGGCCGCATACTGACCGCATAACCAGACAGTTGGGTCGCCCAATTGAGGCCACATGTCACGACCCCAAATCCTAATCGGTCGTGATGGCGCCTATCGTGGAACTAGGCTAGCCAACCATTACGTAATTACTCATTTGTTATATTATAATATTTCAAAAAAATCTATAATAAGAAGCAAACAAAGTATAAAATAATTTCTTTAAGTCTTTATGCCCCAATAATAATCTAACAGTCTAATCAACTCTACCAAGACTGGAGTCAATGATCATGAGCATCAAAGAAAATAAACTAACTCTGCTAATGTCTTAATAACTGTCTATGAATCAAATACTAATACTATATGAAGAAGGGAAGTCGCAGACGCTGAACAACTACCTCGAGTTCCCAAAGCTGATGATACATGAACTTGGACGACTACTGCTCCGAACCGGTACCTGGATTTGTACACAAAGGTACAAGGAGTAATGTTGAGTACGCCAACTCAGTAGTAATGAAAATAAATCAAAGTCTGAGAAATAAGAAACACACAGCACATATACACCAATTCACAAAACAGTAAAACATCAAGTCACCATAAAGTATACATCAAATACGTAAGTTCGAAAACCAATTTCCAGAAAATCCTTTGAAACAAGTATGTTCTCAATATATCTCAGTAAAACTCTCAGAAATATTAGTTCGAAAAATGAAGTGAAGCATAGTAGAAATCTCAGTAAAATCTATCATAAATCTGCCCCTCGGGCCATAATCATCACTCGTAACAATTTCCCTCAGCACCTCACCATCACTCAATATCAGCCCCGCGCGCAAACTCACTGTTACTCTTGCTTACCAATCACTCATCACTCGGCACTCTCACTCACTAGGTACCTGCGCTCACTAGGGGTGTGTACAGACTCCGGAGGGGCTCCTTCAGCCCAAACGCTATAAACAAGCCACATCATGGCAATAAACACTCTCAGGCACTCGACCTCTCTCATATCATAACATCCTCACAACAGTGGACCTCGGCCTCACTTAGTCATACACTCTCAGCATGCCACTCGGGCCATGAATAAAACAAGGTTCTCTTCCCAAATAGTATTTCATTTCAAGAAATAGTAATATCATCAAATAGCAGTGTCAACAATTTCACAAGAAAGACTGAGTGTAAAATCATAGTTTCAAAATAGTGAGAATATCAGTAAAATAGCCCCCAAGGGGTTTAAACAGATCGACACTAGGCCCCAAACATGGCTTACAACCCAAGTATATCAAATCATAGTAGTATTATAGAGAATAAGCTTTAAAAGCGGTTTCGCAACTCAATTGTTGCCTAAAAAGGAACAATTTTCCAAAAATCCAGTTCGTGCACGCCCCACACTCGTCATTCAGTGTGTGCGTCACTCCAAATCCTTGAAAGGATGTAAGGTCCGGGGTTTCATACCTTCAAGATAGAATTTAGAGACATTACTTACCTCAAACTAGCCCGAAAAGCTACTCTGCAACCCGCTTGACTCTCGAATCAACTTCCAAGTGCTCCAAATCTACCAAGTTCATATTTTTATCATCCAATTATGCTAAAGAAATGAATTCCAATTGAAAAATACCAATTTTAGCATAAAACCCGAAATTAGCAAAAACCCGACCCCTGGGCCCGCATCTCTGAACTTGACAAATTTTATACCAAATTGTTCTTCATCATCTCACGAGTCTGTACATATAAAGAACACTAAAATCGGAGTTCATTTGACCCCTCAAATCGACACCTAAAGGCCTCATAATTTCAAGACCTAATCCCCTTTTTTATTACTAATTTTCATGAATTAAACACTGATACTTTGTTCCATAATCACATATAATCGAGTTTTAGGGTCCAAAATTCTTACCTCAATGAAGAACAATGATTTCCTCTCTTCAAAATCGCCTTAAAAGCTCTCTTTCCGTACAAAAATGGTGAAAAAGTGGGTATTGGTCACGGGGGTTTATTTAAATACTAATCAGTCATTCCTTCATCGCGATCGCGGAAAGACCCTCGCGATCGCGAAGAACAACTTCGTTAGTCCCCAGAATTATCCTACACGATCACGACCAACACTCTACGATCGCGATGCTCTACCCTTCACCTCTAGGCCATCGCGAACCATCGACCGCGTTCGCGAAGAATAAACGCTTGACCTAGACTCAGGCCTACCAACCTTACGCGATCGCGACCTGACAACACGCGATCGCAATGAACAAACATCCAAAGCTACGCGATTGCAGCCCGACCTCCGCGATCACACCGAGAAACTTCCTCCTGGCGTCACTCCACTCTACGCGATCGCAGACCTGACCTCCCGATCGCGATGCACAAAATACTGATGTGCTAACACCAGAAAAACAACAGACTTTTCCAAGGCCAAAATGCTTGTTAACCATCAAAAATCAATCCCGAGCCCCTCGGGACCACAACCAAATTTACCAACACATCATAAATGATCATTCAAACTTAGTTGCACTCCCAAAACAGTAAAAATAACATCAAAACACCAAATTAATATCGAGTTCAAGCCTAAGAACTTTGGAATTCCTAAATCCACCAACGATGCCGAAACTATCCAAAACACATCCGATTGACCTAAAATTTTGCAGACATATCCAAAATGACATTACGAATATGTTCCAACTTCTGAAATTCCATTTCGACCGCGATAGCCTATTTTCCACTGCCGAACAAAAATCACCAAAAACTAACTTTCGCCAATTCAAGCCAAATTCTACACCGGAAATCACAAAAATATTCTGAACACATTCCTAAGTCCTAAATAACCTAACGAAGCTATCATAACCATAAAATATGCATTCCGAGGTCGTTTACCAATAAGTCAACTCCCAGTTAACTTTTCCAACTATAAGGGTATATTTAAAGACTAAATGACTAAATTCTCACTACAACCATTTTGAACCCGAGCCAACCAACTCTAACACATCATAAATAGTATAACCAACCTATGACAAGGCAATAACAGTAATTATAATGCAGGTTCAACGTAACGACCGACCTGGTCGTTACATTCTCCCCCTCTTAAACAAACATTCGTCCTCGAACGAGTCTATAAACATACATGGAGTCTCAAACAAGTGAGGATATCCCGCTCGGTCTCCCAAGTAGCCTCCTCAACTGGCCGACCTCTCCACTGGACCTTCATCAAAGCTATATCCTTGGACCTCAACATTTTGACCTCGCGAGCCAAAATAGCCAGTGGATCAACCTCATATGACATATCATCCTCGAGCTTAACTGTGCTGAAGTCCAAGACATGAGACGGGTCACCAACATATTTCCTAAGCATCGACACATGAAATACCATATGAACACTCGATAGGCTGGGTGGCAGGGCAAGTCTATAAGCCACCTCTCCAACCTTCTGAAGTATCTCAAAAGGACCAATAAACCGTGGACTCCACTTTCCTCTCTTTCCAAACCTCATAACACCCTTCATGGGTGATACCATTAGCAGTACTTTATCACGTTTTATAAAAGACACATCCCGGACCTTACGGGCCGCATAACTGTTCTGCCTTGACTGCGTCATGCGAAGTCGCTCACTGAATTAACTTCACCTTCTCTAACGCATGCCGAATCAAATCTGTGCCTAATAGCCTCGCCTCAGCGGGCTCGAACAAACCAATCGGAGATCTACACCTCCTACCACTTAAAGCCTCATACGAGGCAATCTGAATACTGGCCTGGTAGCTGTTATTATATGCTAACTCCGCAAGTGGCAGAAACTGATCCCATGAACCACCAAAGTCAATCACACAAGCACGTAACATGTCCTCCAAAATCAAAATAGTCCGTTCCGACTGCCTGACGGTCTGAGGATGAAATGCGGTGCTCAACTCTACCCCAGTACCCATACCTCTCTGTACGGCCCTCCAAAACTGAGATGTGAACTGAGTACCTCTGTCGGATATGATAGAAACTGGAACCCCATGCAACCGGTCAATCTCTCTAATGTAAATTCCAGCTAATTGCTCTGAAGTATAAGTAGTACCAACATGAATGAAGTGCGCGGAGTTGGTCAATCTATCCACAATGACCCAAATAGCATCAAAACCATTCGAAGTCCGCGGAAGCCCAACTACAAAGTCCATAGTGATCCACTCCCACTTCTACTCCAGAATAACTAACCTCTGAAGTAATCCACCTGGTCTCTGGTGCTCATACTTGACTTGCTGGCAGTTAAGACACGGTGCTACATACTGAACAATATCTCTCTTCATCCGCATCCACCAATACTGCTGTCTCAGATCCTGATACATTTTCGCGACACCCGGATGAATGGAATACCGCAAGCTGTGAGCCTCTGCTAATATCAACTCTCGAAGTCCATCCACATTGGGCACGCAAATACGACCCTGCATCCTCATAACACCGTCATCACCGATAGTCACATCCCTGGAATCATTCTGATGGACCCTATCCTAAAGTACTAACAAATGCGGATCATCATACTACCGAGCTCTAATCTGATCATAGACAGAAGACCGCGAAGACATGCTAGCTAATACTCGCGGAGGGTATGACAAATCCAATCTCACCAACTGACCAGCTAAAGCCTGAACATCAAGTGCTAAAGGTCGCTCTACTGCTGAAAGGTAAGCTAGACTCCCCGAATTCTCGGCTCTGCGACTCAAGGCATCGGCAACTACGTTGGCCTTCCCCGGATGATACAAAATAGTGAGTTCATAATCCTTGAGAAGATCTAACTACCTCCTATGACGCAAATTCAAGTCCTTCTGCCTCAGCAGATACTGCAAGCTACGTTGGTCAGTGAATATCTCACACTGTACTCCATACAAGTAATGCCGCCAAATCTTTAAGGCATGAACAATGGGAGCTAACTCAAGATCGTGCACATGATAGTTCTTCTCGTGCGCCTTCAACTGTCTAGACGCGTATGCAATCACCCTACCGTCCTGCATCAATACCGCTCCCAAGCCAACTCTAGAAGCATCACAATAGACTGTGTAAGAACCCGAACCAGTAGGCAAAACCAGTAACGGAGCTGTGGTCAATGCTGACTTGAGCTTATGAAAGCTCTCCTCACACTCATCGGACCATCTCAATGGAGCACCCTTCTGGGTCAATCTGGTCAATGGTGAAGCAATAGAAGAGAATCCTTCCACAAAGCGACAGTAATATCCCGCCAGAGCAAGGAAACTCCTAATGTTCATAGTTGAGGACGGTCTAGGCCAACTCTGCACCGCCTTAATCTTCTTCGGATCAACCTGAATACCCTCACTAGACACCACGTGCCCCAAAAAAGCTATTGAACCAAGCCAAAACTCACACTTGGAGAATTTTGCATAAAGCTTCTCCTCCCTCAACCTCCGTAACACAACCCTCAAATGCTGAGCATGCTCCTCCTGGCTACGGGAATAAACCAGGATGTCATCAATGAACACAATGACAAAAGAATCAAGGTAAGGCTGGAACACACTGTTAATCAATTGCATAAACGCGGCTGGGGCATTGGTCAGCCCAAACGACATAACCATAAACTCATAATGACCATATCTGGTCCTGAAAGAAGTCTTCGGAATGTCAGAATCTCGAATCTTCAACTGGTGATACCTATACCTCAAGTCAATCTTGGAGAACATCCTAGCTCCCTGAAGCTGATCAAACAAGTCATCAATACGAGGCATGGGATACCGGTTCTTCACCGTAACCTTATTCAACTACCTATAATCAATACACATACGCATGGAGCCGTTTTTTTTTTACAAACAACACCGGTGCACCCCAAGGTGACACACTAGGCCGAATGAACCCGTTATCTAAGAGTTCATGAAGATGCTCTTTCAATTATTTCAACTCCGCTGGTGCCATGCGGTATAGTGAAATAGAGATAGGCTAGGTGTCTAGCACCAGGTGAATGCCAAAATCAATATCCCTGTCAGGTGGCATGCCTGGCAGGTCAGCGGGAAATACATCTGAAAAATCACGGACAACAGGAACAGAATCCACAGAAGGAGTATCACTACTAATATCCCTCATAAAAGCAAGATAAGACTCACACCCTTTCTCAACCATACGCTGAGCCTTCAAATAAGAAATCACTTTGCTAGGCACATTCTCTATAGACCCTCTCCACTCAACTCTCGGAACTCCGGGCATAGCTAGGGTCACGGTCTTAGCGTGACAATCAAGGATAGCATGACATGGGGATAACCAATCCATGCCCAGAATCACATCAAAATCAACCATACTGAGTAACATCAAGTCCACTCAGGTCTCCAGACCCCCAATAGATATAAGACACGACCGATACACACGGTCCACAATAATAGTATCGCCCACCGGAGTCGAAACATGAACAGACGTAACTAAAGACTCACGGGGCATATTCAGAAAATGAGCAAAATAAGATGAGACATAAGAGTACGTGGAACCAGGGTCAAATAAAGCGTAAGCATCACTATGACAAACTGAGATAGTAACTGTAATCACCGCATCTGAGGCCATAGCGTGAGGCCTAGCCAGAAGTGCATAAATACGTGGCTGGCCTCGACCTGATCGAACTCCCCCTCTAGGGAGGCCTCTAGCTGCTTGACCACCACCCATGGCTTCCTAGGTAGGTGGTGAAGTGACTAGGGCTGAAGTCGAGAGCTGAACCCTCTGCTGAGATAAACTACCAGGACGATGGGAACACTGCCTCCACCCATGTCCGAACTCTCCACACTCAAAAAAACCACCTGTAGCTGGAGATGGGGACTAAAGAGAACCCCTGCCACCATGATAACCACCAGATGAACCATGCATAGAAGAACACTAAAATGATGATGCTATGGAAGAGCTCTGAGCTGGAAGAGCTCTAAAAGATGAACGTCCCTGATGAGAACTGCGAGGACCCTGCCCCAGAGATGCACCACTGTAAGATGGGTGAACTGGCTGTGGAGGTCTAAATGGACGACCTTTGCTGTGCTGAAACTTCCCTCTAGACGGGGCAACACTGAAACTACCTGACCCTGGCCTCTTGGCCTCCCTCTCTTCACGCTCATGCCTACGAACCGACTCAATGTCCCGAGCGATGTCAACTACCTGCTAAAATGTAGCTCCATACACTCTCTCCCTGGTCATCAAAATCCAAAGCTGATACGTGAGACCATCTACAAATATCCCGATCCTCTCCCTATCAGTAGGGACAAACTCAAAAGCATGTCTAGCCAACTCGGAAAACCTCATCTCATTTTGAGTAACTGACAACTCTCCCTGGCACAGATGCTCAAACTGTCTACGTTGCTCCTCTCTGTGGGACTGAGGAACATATTTCTCCAAAAGGATCGTGGAGAACTGCTGCCAGGTGAGAGGTGTTGAACCAACTGGCCTACGCCTCTCGAATGACTTCCACCAAGTGAAAGCAACACCCGCAAACTGAAATGTAGCAAATGAGACCCCGCTGGTCTAGAAAATACCCGCAATATGTAGTATCCTCTGGCATTTATCCAGAAAACCTTGGGCATCCTCACCCTTTGTGTCGCTGAAAGTCGGAGGCTGAAGTCTACTGAACCTCTCTAGCTTACGCTGCTCATCTTCGAGCATAGCTGGAACTACATAGTCCTGAACTAGGGAAACCGGCTGGGCTGGGACTACCCCCGGTGCCTGAATACCCTGTACATCCTACTCAGGTGTCCGGGCAGCTAGAGTCTGAATGCCTCCCCCGGCCTGAGCTGCAGTGGCAGTAGTAGACATAGCAACTGCTTGAGCTAAACTGGTACACACCGTCAATATCTGAGCCAGGGTCTCTTGAAGACCCGGAAAAACAATTGGCACTGCCGGTGCCTGAGCCTATCCCGCTGGAGCACCATCGGCGGGAACCTCATCCTGAACGATAAGGGAATCCTGTGGTACTGTCCTAGCTGCTGCGCGGGCTGGTCCCCTAACTCCACCACGGCCTCGACCCCTTGTGGGTCTGGTGGTGTCTCGTCACACTGATCGGTAGTGCGTGTCCTCACCATATGTGGGAGAATGAAACAACATGAGTTTAAATTTCAAGAACCAATAGAATGGCACAAAAGAGTTCAAGAAAATGAGATTTTCCCTAATAGTTCTGCAGCCTCTCGAAGATAAGTATAGACGTCTCCGTATCGATCCGCAAGACTCTACTAAACCTGCTCATGACCGTTGAGTGCTATGTAACCTAGTGCTCTGATACCAACTTGTCACGTCCCCAAATCCTAACCGGTCATGATGGCGCCTATCGTGGAACTAGGCTAGCCAACAATCACATAATTACTCATTTGTTCTATTATAATATTTCAAAAAAATCTATAATAAGCAGCAAACAAAGTATAAAATAATTTCTTTAAGTTTTTACGCCCCAATAATAATCTAACAGTCTAATCAACTCTCCCAAGACTGGAGTCAATGATCATGAGCATCTAAGAAAATAAACTAACTTTGCTAATGTCTTAATAACTTTCTATGAATCAAATAATAATACTATATGAAGAAGGGAAGTGGGGAAGCTGCGGACGCTGAACAACTACCTCGATATCCCAAAGCTGATGATAAATGAACTAGGACGACTATTGTAGACACATATTCTGGGTTTCTTTTTGCAGTTTACAGTCTCTAGCCCATAGGCTTGGCATGTATATATATGTGTGTAGGCATGTATGTCTTCAGTCGCAGCCTCGTCGGCCAGCTTGTACTTTATTATTTTGGCTTGTCTGCCTTTTTTTATATGGCTTATTGTTGTTCAGGTCATGACCTTAACGATCCAGGCATAGTATTTCAGATGTTGTACTGCTCGATCTATTGGGCCCCCAGTTTAGTTAGCTAGTATGTTTAGTGGCTAACTCGATCGAATACAGTATCGAGTGCCAGTCGTGCCTCCCCTAGTTTAGGGCGTGACAAACTTGGTATCAGAGCAGGTCGTATCCCTGGGAGTCCACAAGCCGTGTCTATTAGAGTCTTGCTTATGGGTGTGTTGTGCACCACACTTATAATCAGGAGGCTATGAGGCATTTAGGAATTGTTACGTTTTTTTTCAATTAATAGATGGTGCTATAGAGTGAAGTTATAAGAACATATGAAATCTAAATTGTGCTTTGTGTTTCTTATCTAACAGGCTACCTACGCTCAGGAGATGGCACAACGAGATATAGGTATGGATCCGGGGGAAAGTACCAGTCGTTCCCCACCGGTTCAGAGGGATAGATTTCCCTAGAGGCACACAGTGAGTCTCCAGTACCCCTAGTTTCAGCTTCCCCAACACTTGTTGGAGCCCAGGGAGATGCAGTACACCCAGCCTCACCAGTTCCATTGGTACCTGAGGCAACTAGAGACACAGGACCTCTAGGGCGATAGACAGAGATATTAGCATGAGCATAAGAAGAGAGTAAATTAATCATTATGAGTAAGAGGTGATAAATGGGTGATAGCGGTAAATCAAAATATGGTATAATGATAAAGTCTATAGTCAAGTGAAGAAACAAAATTAGAGGAGACTGGCCTTGAGACAATACAAAAGTATAATCAATAAAGCCATACCCTTATTTCGAGAAATGAGTTGGTGACTCACACGTGATTACTATAAGGAAAAAGTTAGACCCCCAAGTAATAGAAATTAGTATGGGATAGTAAACAAGAAAAAAAAAACATGAATTAGGGATCAAAGGAATTGGTAATAGTCGACATCGTTTCAAAGTTAGTGTTCGATAATAATAGAATGAACAATAGAAGAATAACCTTTAAAGGTCATTCACGAAGACGCTTCCCTAAAGCAAGCACTATGAGCAGAGTTAAGCTTAAGGGACTAAATGTGCCAGTTATACCACGTGTCACCCTTGTGTGTACGAAATTCAATTATACCTGGTGTAGAAGGGTTACCGCAAGGCGAGTAATGTTTGTGAAGATGTAGAAACAAAATGCCAAAGATGAAGAGGTAAATATCAAATGGTAAAGGAAGAATGTGGTAAAAGGTGAAAGGAATAAGATTGCATTTATTCATATCCTACAGATATAATATAACTCCAGAACATTATGCAAGCATGATGTTGGGAAGAATCAATAAGGGTTTCGCACTCGATGATATTGATATATAAGTGGGAATGAACACTTGATACATAAGGATCCCGTACAAGAGGTAAGTTAAGACAAAGGACATAACCCAAGAGGCGTTACATAAAATAAAGATATGAGAGTTGACCAATGGGTAGTCAATAGTTGATTTAGGAAGAGCCTAGTTATGGCTAGATAGGAGGATATAGGCAAATCAGTAGATCA